>JAOXYD010023244.1:0-41642 GCA_028565735.1 Pinacopodium congolense | reverse complement strand
GAAAAGGGAGAGTGAAGGATTATTCTTGAGCCTATAAAAAAGATTGTACTGTGTACTCTTGTTGAGTGCAATAAGAATGAAATCTCAATAGTGGTGTTGGGGATTGGATGTAGGGCAAGTGGATTGCACCTAACCAAAATAAAGCGTTTGTGTCTCTTCTTCCATTTCTCTTTTATTTTTATGCATTTAATTTAATTTTTAAAGTTATTACTGTTATTTAATTTATACAATTAAATTATTACTTAACTTCTACGTTTAATTGAAATTGATAAAAAGACTTAGGATGATCATATTGAAAAGCATTTTTAAGAACCTAATTTACCCCCCTTTTAGGTGTCATATAGGGCAAAAAATTGGTATCAGAGCATAAGTCTCACATTAGATAAATTCTAACGAATTAGTGAGTAAAGATAGATGGCACTGTTTAGAGACATTTATGAAACCCCTATGTTTAGTGTAGAGAACTTCTTGGTTTGGAAGCGGAGAATTGAAATATTCATAAAGGGTAATAATTTAGATCTAGGGTTAAACATTAGGAAAAGACATCAAATTCCAACAAAATTGGTAAATGGAAATTTAGTTTCTAAAAATGAAAATGAATGGGATGAATAGGATAGAGAATTAGTGTTTTTGAATAGTCAAGCCTTAAATATGTTACGTCGTGCCTTAGATAAAAGTATTCTCGATAAAGTTTTAATGTGTGCCTCCGCTAAAGCTATATGGTGTAGATTAGAACATTTGTATGAAGGTATAAATCATGAAGAGATGTTTGGATCTACTAAGGAAGAGGTAAAGGTGGAGATCCCTAACGAAAAATTCAATGTATGCTCAGTAGAATAAGAAGAGGTACGTTCTAGTATTAATACTTGTAGTGATATGATAACCAGTTTTTCAAAATCCTATGATGGTTAATATTCTTATGAAGAATTGGTAAAATATGTTGAAGAAGCCATGAAATTGTTGGATGATTGTAAACTAGAAAATGAAACACTTAGGAAAGAAGTTGAATCAAAGAATGATATCATGCAAAAATTAGTAAAAGAAAATAGTTTGATAAAGAAACAATTAGAATCAAAAAGTGATGTTGATTATTATAGTTTGGTAAAAGAAAATGCATCACTTAGAATGGAGATAGATACCCTTAAGGATTCACTTACTAAATTTACGAAAGGGAATGAAAAATTGGAAAACATGTTGAATAGTCAAAAGGTAGTAAATGATAGACATGGTTTAGGTTATGTGAGCTATAATGAACCTTCCTCTACCATGAATAAATTTGTTAAAGATAAGAATTTAGTGGAAGAAGAACCTAGGCCATCCATTAAAAGTGTTTCTAGGACTTCATCATCTAACTCTCATCATAAGAAGAATCATCATGCATTTTTGTATGCATCAAATTCATCATATAGAAAGAATATGCATGTGCCTAAAAATAAATATAATTTCTTTATTAATGCACATCATAAAAATGATGCATGTAGGCCTCCTACTTCATATGCACCTCATACACATATGAATGTTTCTAAAACTATTTACGATACTCATCATGTACCTTTAAATGTCTCTCATACATATTCTAGATAAGATTTTTATCAAAGAAAAATGTTTACATCTAGATGTGCATACAAGAATAATTTAAGACCTCATCATCATGATACATTTAGAAGTTTTGATGGATCTAGACTAAGACATGATCATAAATTACGAACTCTATTATCTTGTCATTTCTATGGTCGGTTTGGACATGTTTAACAATTTTGTTATGATTGTTTAAATGTGAATGTTTTGTCGAATAGACGAGAAAGATATAGAACTAAGCATCAAGGACCTAAGATGATATGGGTACCAAAAGTTCATTAAATTTATTCTATAGGTATTAAATTGTATCTCTAAGAATATAAAAGAAAAATAAATCTCCAACATTGTTAAACTAAGGATGTAAAGACTACAAGAGATTGGTGATAGATTATTAAAAGGGAGGTACACCTTAAACCTATAGTTATTTGCTTAATCAAGATTTATATTGATGACTTGATTAATTGCTATTTTGACTAAAAAAATCAGATAATTGAATCTACTTGAATTTGTGTATTACTTGATATTTTGCGACTTAGATTATAAATAGAATAATGGAATTCTTGAAAATGTGTTGGTTTAATTGTTTGCAGAATTGTGTTTACGTACTATCGATCGACTGATAAGATGAGTTCGGCTGATCGAATGTGTTTTTTCAGGTATGTCAGTTGACCGATATGAACAGTTCGGTCAACCAAAGTATCTAACTTTTGTGTACTTAAAATTTTTGTTTGAGTTTTCTATGTTTTTTTCTTTTGCTTCAATAGCATGTATGTTCGGCCAACTGAACGATGAATATCTGTTGACCTACCTACTATCGATCTATCGGTAGGCCCAGTTTGGTCTACTGATAGTATGTTAAGTTGCATTCCTAGTCTTCATGGTATGCTTTTCGTCTCTTTTCCTATGCCACTACTTTCATCCTCACTGCTCTCTTTATCTAACTTGTGAGCATTCTTCCACAAGAATAATTTTTTTTCCTATATGATATTTACGTTTGGATGTTGAAAGCTTAAAGTTGCTCTAGATATACTTTATTGATGCTTTTGTATTGAACACTCTTAAATCCTATTATATCTTGCATCAGAAATCATGAATAAAAATGCTTGAATACAATTTTTTGGATCACGTATGTGTTAATTAGTTAAAGAACTCTTGAATGATGTATGATTAACTTTTTCATGTTTAGGAAAATTGAAACTTATAACTTAATAAATGCTCTAATTTGTCTATTGAATACTTAAATTCTTAATGGATTATATGATTTAATTTTACACTTGTAAGCATGTTTTAAAGCCTTTGAGAACATTTTCGTTAATTATGTTAATTGAAAGTTTTGATCCCTCTCATATAGTTTTTCAAATTATATAATTGCATATTGTTTAGAGAGATTTTTTTTATTGAGGGGGAATTGTTTTATTGAGGGGAAACTTAAAGGTTTTGAGGATTTTGTTTTACAAAATTATCTACTAAAAAGGTTTGATGATTTGCCTCCATACATTAGCTTAAGGAAAGATCTTTGAAAGGACATTTTATTTTGAAGTATTATTGATATATTAAGGGGGAGCACAAAACTTCATCTAAATCGCATAATTGAGTATAATTTTGATGAATGCATTTATGGTTAAATGAATTGATATGATACTTTTCATGCGTTTTATGTTTTGCATTAAAAGTTTGATTTATTGAAAATCTATATTACATGGATCTAGGGGGAGTCATTAATAGAGTTTTTGATTAGTTGAGTTCTTAAGATATTTTCTAACAATTGGTGTCAAATATGAAGTAACTTTAATTAGTATCTTAAACTTGTTTGCATATTGATGTTGTTATTTATTCTTGGAAGTATCACTTTTAAAAGTGAAAAGTGTTTTCCTTTTTTAGTATCTGTTGATGATGCATTGCATCCTTTGTTTATTTTGGATGATATTAACAATTTGTATTGTAGTAGTTGTTTTGATAACATTGATCGGTATCATTCATTGACTTGCATTGTCTTTATTACAATTAGTATCAACATGTCATTTTTCAACAACTTATGCCATTTGTAAACAAGTGGTCTCTTACCTTGAAAAATATTTTTCGAACGACAAGAATAATTATATTAAGTTTTATTTTCCAACAATTGGCATCAAGTTTTTTATCATCTAGCATTTAATATCATATTTTAACAATTGATATAGACATGTCTCTTTTTCTGTATATTTAGTTTTAAGTGTGAGATTTTTTAATTTAATCATTTTTTCATCAACAATTGGTATCACCTTTTAACAACATTTGGTTTCTATGTTTATGACTATTTCATTGTAGAACTTTTCAATTAGATTTTTTTTGTTTTTATCCCTCTTTTGAATACGTGTGTTATTTGAAGGATATCATGGTAAGATTTATTAAGGGGAACATTAATTTGAAATATATGTTTAGAAGAAGATTAGTGTATCCTGTTTGAATGCTCCATGGATATTAGTATCAAACGTTTATAAAAGGGGGAGAATGGTAAATGTTATATGTGCTTTTGATTAATTTTATATTCGTATTTAAGTTTTACACCTTTTTATAATTGTTTGTATACTTTTTATGATTACAAAAAGGGGGAGAATAATAGAAGTGATATTATAAAGAATTCGATATTAGAAAGAAGTTGCAAGGTTTGTGATGTTTGCATGTTTGAGTGGTTTAATTTATGTATTGTATGCTTCTAATATCACATGGTTTTGTCATCATAAAAAAGGGTGAGATTGTTAAATCAAGGGTTGGTTCCACCTTTGTTTTGATGATGACAAAGTGTTTGGAATATATTTGATGAATGAAAAATTAAGTGAAGTTTGTAAGCCATGCAATAATGTTTTAGTTAAAGGTTAAATAAATGAATAAATTGGTGATTTGGTAAATTGAATAAGTTGATTATGTTTGAATAATATGTTAATATTTGATTATTAGTGTTTTTGTTTGTGTTTAATTGAGTTAAGATTTGATTTGCATTGATTGGGCTGAGATTTAGGTCGGAAGTGTGCTGATTTAGAAGAGATCGGTCGATCGAATGGATAGATCGGTCAACCAAATGATGATACTGAAGAGGTCGGTTGATCGAAGGTATACCAGTCGATCGAATACTAGCGTTGAAGGAAGGTCGGCTGACCAAAGGAAGATCGGTTGACTGCATGTTGACCGGTCGACCGAATGAATAAGTTTAGAAGATCGACCGGTCGATTGAATGAATAAGTTTAAAAGATCGGCTGACTGAACATGGCCTATCGGTCAACTGAACAAAGTACGATGGTCACATTGCAAACGGATAGAAGATTTGTCCAACGGTCACAAAATATGTACAACCCACCAAAGAATTAATTATTGGATGATGAATGTTGGAGGTGGTCTAACGGCTAATTGAGCATATAAAGAGTATAAATAAGTGTGTTGAGTGTTGTTTATATATGAAAAAAGTATAGAAAGTGTTTATACATAATTGTTGAGTGCTCTTTAGTGTATGTGAGTTATTGGTGAAATTATGGTTAGATATTTTGTGGTGTTATTCTTGATCCTTGAAAAAGAAGAGTGCGAGGTTCCCCTTTAGCCTTAGAAAAGGGAGTGTGATGAGGTTATTCCTATGCCTTAGAAAAGGGAGTGTGAAAGGTTATTCTTGAGCCTGTAAAAAGGATTGTGCTGTGAATTTTTTTTTATTGCAATAAAAACAAAATCTCAACAGTGGTGTTGGGGACTGGATGTGGAGCAAGTGGATTGCGCCGAACCAGAATAAATTATTTGTGTCTCTTCTTCCTTATCTCCTTTAGTTTTATACATTTAATTTAATTGTCTAAGTTATTGTTGCTATTTAATTTGTACAATTAAATTATTGCTTAACTTCTATATTTAATTGAAATTGATAAAAAGACTTAGATTGATAATATTGAAAAAAATTTTTAAGAATCTAATTCACCTCTCTCCTAGGTGCTACATAGAGTTAACATCAATGACTTAAATAGAAATAGAGAAAGTGTATTTTGTCAAAATCTTTTTGAATAGAAAAGCTTTCAACATGTTTGTAGAAACTAAAGAACATTAGTTTTTCAAGAAAAACAAACATTACAAATTTATAGAAACTTTACAAACACTTTTCCAGATTATTGTTTATTGTGTAAAATATTTTTATAATAATCTTTATGCAATATTTGAACAAATATCATCAAATCAACAACAATCAAGTTAAATTAGTTAAAGACTGACTCTAATACCAGTATTAGGAAACCTATATTGATCTAATCGATAGTACAACAAAAAAATTTAAAGGTTTCCTACAAGGTCTTTTTAATAAAAATTTAATTTGAAACAAAAATAAGAAATTAAAGGTTTTAGACAAACTGGATTAAAGCTTTCCTATGACAACTAATTTGTTCTCGTATCTTTAAACCATAGTTGTTCACGTATCCGATCTCTAATGATATTCATAAGTTTACTAGAAGAGAATTCAAAACCGTTTTCAAAGGAAGATAGAGTAGTGCTAGCAACCTTAAGGTTGCCTTCCTTATAAAGTGAAAAAGTTATATTTTTTCAAAAATTAAAATTAAATACAAATCATAATTAAAGTCTAATACTAATTATAATTATAATTTAATTTTAATTGAATCAAATATTTCATATTTAACCATAAAATTTCTTAAACTTTACAATTAAGTAAAATTGAGTTAAATTCTTTTCTCCTCTAATAAACTTATATTTGTAACTTATTAAGTTCTTTATACGTTGACAATGATCATAAATTATAATTATAATTCATAATTAAAATTAAATATATTAAAAATAATTTTAATTCATCTTTAATTATCCAATTAAACAATTTATGATCATAGATCAAGATTGACATCTAGCAACATGTCATGACCACCTAAACATTAGGAATATCAAAGTAGTTTGACGAACTTGTCCATACATGGTTATAATATATAATTTGATATTTTCGTCATATAATATTCTAATTGGAATTAGAGTATAGAATCAGTGTCTACTCTATATAATTCAATCATATTTGTTCTTATTAATTAGTAAATTATTTATAATTAATATTTAAAAATTCCTTTTCAAATTTCAATTCACTGTAGTCAGAAAATTTCCAAATCATCACTAATTAATAACAACAGAACATTCTCCCTAATTACTTTAAAGGTGACAAATTATATATTGATTCACAAAACTATCTCCATATAGTTTGTACTACATTCAAATACTACCGGCTGACTCACCTTATAAAGTAGATTATAAATATCATCAAAACATAGCAATTTCTGTATGAGATAGTTTCGGTAATTTCAAGTATAAGGATTAATTATACTAATATCATGTTTGAGAAAATTCACACATACACAAGTAATATTTTATATGAGATCCTCAAGATCGAGTCAGTTCAGTGAATTTATTCTCTAATAAGCACTAACACATTTGTTTAAGTGTCTCCACACTTTAATTTATGAGATCAATTTCTTTTTTATAAGAAAAAAACACAACTTGTGCTAATCTAACTGCTTTATCAACATCCCTTTTTAATGAAACTAAGATTAGGAATATTTTAGAAATAATACAAAAATCCAATTCAAGTCTTATAATTATAATTTCATCATAATTTTTAATTGTATAGTAATTATTCAAGATATTTTATCTTTATGATTAATTATTAAATATAATTAATAAAATGTATAAACATAAAATATCTTTTATTAAATAGAAAATCACAACGTCGTATATGTGCTTACAACTAAATAGATTAATTAGAAGAACATAAACTAACAATGTGAACTTCAATTCATTAAAATATATAGAAATTCATCATACACAAAGGATAGTTTCCAATGTGCTAAAACGTGATTTTGTTGTAAGAGAGTTAGATGTCGAAAGATAT
This sequence comes from Pinacopodium congolense, assembly GCA_028565735.1. Lineage (NCBI taxonomy): Eukaryota > Viridiplantae > Streptophyta > Magnoliopsida > Malpighiales > Erythroxylaceae > Pinacopodium > Pinacopodium congolense. The sequence goes on along the minus strand of JAOXYD010023244.1, from coordinate 34,177 downwards.
ATTTGTAATTGATTTAAGGGAAATTATTTTCTGGAAATAAAAATATGAATGAATAATATTTTAAAAGTAAAATTTTATACATTAAATCAAATCTAATCAATTAAATGATTTTTAAGAAAAACAAGAAAAACATGTCTGTTTGTTGTAGTGGAATGTTTTTGAACGTTGACTTTATCCCATCATCTGTATCAAAGTAAATGGATTTAGAATCCTGGACAAGATAAATAATCTTAAAATTCTAATAATACTACAGGACAAGATATGTTATTTTTTTGTCAGTTAAATGACAAATACAGTAACAAGAATTTTAAAGTCATTCGGCTGACCGTTCTCATGCAGTGGAAAATGGGGTGTTTTGGCCATGTTGATTTAATTAGGGACAACACGACACAAATGACTTTGCTCGAAGTATCGAACCAACCGTCAAAAATTGTACTCCTTTAATTACTTGATGGCAAGTTATACCCTGAATTATTAGATTTCAGTCCTTTCACATTTAACTTGATCATGCCTTTTTTATTACAATTGAATGTTGAAAAATAGTATGTTTTAATTTTTTTAAAACATTACTTTTAACAGCCAACACAAAAATAATTTTTATTTACAACTCTTTTTATTTTCACATAAAATAGACATCATGGTTTTACCCTGGAATAAACATATATTACTAATCAAATTGGACTGATTTTCGGTTAAGATCTTCGTAAATAAATTTTTATTATACTATGACCTATTAATATAGCATATTTTACCACTAAATCGATGCAGTTTACTTGAAGTAAATATGATATTCTCTAAGCTGGATATTCCTTTTTCAAAATTAAACTATGATATATATTAGGTGCAACTTGAAATACAGAAATAGAAGTTAATGCTTCTATTGTTCTTTAACTTAAGGACTCTTCATTAATTTTAAATATGACACGCATTTGAAATGCTGATTTAATGAGTTAATTATATGTGCATACATTACCTTTTTTCTCTTATTAATAAGCAGGTACTTCGTCAATTTTTTTTGCAAACCATTTAATTTATTGTCAAGAATTCCTCAAGCATAGAAATCAAAATTGAGTTTTGAAACAGAAGAATTATTTCACCCCTTCGTCTTTTAATGCAACTCGAATTTATAAATTTACGTGGATAATAAATTCACTTAAATATAAGTCAAAATAATTATTAGAGACGCAATTAAATTAATGTATATAATAAATTCACTTAAATATAAGACTATCCTAAAGGAAAGTCATATTGAAAATTGAAAAAAATAATTTTTAAAATTTTACACGTAATAGTTATTTGGAGCCACAACATTTGATCAGGAGAATTCATTTTGTAAGAAAAACATACAGTCAACAGCAAAAGGAACAGGCATGATGATCTTGCAACTTGGACGCAGGCAATCAGGACCAAATATGCATGCCCACAAAAAAGAATATTTGCCAAGTTTCTGGAGCACTTATTGCGAATGAAGCCAACATAAATTGCACAAACCAAAGTCATCAGACAAAAATGGCAGCGATCGCCACAAAGAAACCTAAAAATTGTAGGCAATCTCGTTGTTTCTGCTTTCTAGTGTGAAGCCTGATCCTCGAGGATAGCATAATCATTTAATGATTGCCAGCCGATTCACATTGCCTAGTTTTCATAAGCTGCATCTTGTCCTGTTCTTGTGTAACATGTCTACATAAGTGTACTCCAGCGTCAACTTTGCTCAGTTCACTAACTCTATACATCTAGCATAAGCGATGGTGATCAGAAATGATTTCCCGAGTGTCGAGAAATGTGAGTCCATAGGAAGAGAAAAGCATACTGTGGTTGCAGACATGGACGGCACTTTATTTGTGGGACGTAGTTCATTCCCTTACTTTGCTCTAGTTGCATTCGAAGTTGGTGGAGCATTAAGGCTTCTTTTTCTGCTCTTACTCTCACCACTTGCGGGTCTTCTGTATTACTTTGTCTCAGAGTCTGCAGGGATTCAAATTCTGATCTTTGCAGCCTACGCCGGCGTGAAAGTGTCGGCCATTCAGTCAGTGGCCAAAGCAGTGATGCCAAAGTTCTACTCCAGCGATATTCATCCAGATACGTGGCGAGTTTTCTCGTCATGTGGAAAACGATGTGTTCTCACGGCGAATCCTCGGATCATGGTGGAAGCATTCTTGAAAGATTTTCTGGGGACTGATTTGGTTTTGGGTACAGAGATATCGATTTACAGGGGAAGAGCAACGGGGTTTGTTAGTGGACCTGGTGTCCTTGTTGGGAAGAAGAAAGCAGATGCCCTTCAAAAGGCATTTGGAGAGACACGGACTGACGTTGGGCTTGGAGATAGGCATACGGATTTTCCCTTCATGGCCTTGTGCAAGGTTAGCTCTAAAACCACGACAAATTTTCACTTCTTTTCGTTCTTTGTTTTAGGGATAAAAGTTTTGAAATTGTCGATGATTATGGTTTTAACTCTATTTTAATTAATTCAAGTTGACGACTTTGCCACTTTGTGAATAAGATAAATGAATAGTTCAGGGTGATTTGTGCAAATTTTAAAATCAAACTTGTCCTTCTCATGCTTTGAGATAGTAGAGGAGGGAGCCTATGACTAAGCTATACATGCGAAGAATATAAACTCCAGATATTTAATGAATAGAAAAAAGATATTAGACAAATGAATTTTAAATCTTAAATCTTAAATCTTAACTCTTCTTTGAACCTTGATTTTAATTGTGGGATACGTAAGTCTCTTGCTTATGGAATCATATGACCAGCTATCACATTTTGTGCTGTACAGGCCAAAAAACAATAAAAAATGGTTAAAATTGGTACTAGATTCAAATATTGGCCGGTACCGATTGGTATCAGCCGGTAATTAAAAAAAATAAAAAAAAATAATTTTTTAAAAAGTTTTTAAGGAAAAAATTTTGTATTTTAGTTTTTTTAATTTTAAAATTAGGTTAAAAACTACATAATATAATACATTTATAGACTATTTTGTAAATTTTATAAAATTTAGAAATTAATTTATAATTTTAAATAATTATCTAAAATGGTATCAATATTAACCGATACGATATAGTACCATTTTCGAGACCAATCTAATACCAATACGAATATAATATTTAATACACTAGATATGACACACAAACAGAAAAGATCTTATGCAATATATGGATTGTGAAATAACAAATGATATTGTAATTTTAAGAATTAGAATTACAACAAACTTATCATACTTTAGAAAAAGAATATGATTTTTATTATTAATTTTTTTCCTACTCTAACAACAAGAATTCTGTTCAAGAAAAACGTTGTTCTTTTATTTATTTTTTCATTGTAAATAAATAATAAAATTAGGATGCGTACATCTCAATTTAAATTTTGAAATGTTATTTGAATTTTTTTAAATATAACTCTAGAATAAGTCTAAGTTACTAAAATTACTTCTACTATCGATGTTCTATTTTTAACATTTTAATATTCATAAAAAATTTCCTTTAAATTACAATCCATATAATATTATTGACAAGTCACCAGGTTATTAGTACAAATTCATTAAATAATAAAAGAAAAACTGCAGGAAGGGTATTTGGTGCCACCGTTACCAAATCTCAGCCCTGTGACGGTCGACAAGCTCCCAAAACCCGTCATCTTCCACGACGGTCGTCTGGTTCAGAAGCCGACGCCATTCAAAGCACTGCTCATCCTTCTATGGATTCCCATAGGCTTCGTTCTGGCCTGTATCCGGGTTACACTTGGCTTTTTCCTTCCCATGTCTCGACTCTACTCTGTCTTTTGGGCACTTGGTGTTAAAATCATCATCAAAGGCACACCACCTCCTCCGGCGGAGAACTCATCGGCCAGCAACAAATCGGGCGTCCTCTACGTTTGCTCCCACAGGACCCTTCTCGATCCAGTATTCCTGTCTATCGCTCTCCGCCGTCCGATAGCCATCGTGACGTACTCCGTGTCTCCTCTCTCAGAAATCATCTCTCCGATAAAAACCGTCCGGCTTACGCGTGACCGAGTTAAAGATGCGGCGATGATCAAGAAACTGTTGTCGGAAGGTGATCTGGCGATATGCCCCGAGGGGACGACATGTCGAGAGCCGTTTTTGTTGAGGTTTTCTGCTTTGTTCGCTGAGTTGACCGACGAGATTGTTCCTGTGGCTATGGTGACCAGCTTGAGCATGTTTCATGCAACCACTGCAAGAGGATCGAAAGCTATGGACCCGTATTATTTCTTCATGAACCCTAGACCTACCTATGAAGTGCACTTCTTGAACAAGTTACCTCCGGAGTTGACTTGCAGTTCAGGGAAGTCTAGCCACGAGGTGGCGAATTATATACAGAGGGTGATTGCTGCGACTACTTCGTACGAGTGCACAAATCTTACGAGGAAAGATAAGTACCTGACACTTGCCGGCAACGACGGAACGGTGTCCCAAAGGCAGAGCCTACAAGCAAGCAAAATAATGGGTTGTTAAAAGTGGAGTGGCTTGTGTACACTCCATATTGGTATCTATCCTACCATTGAATGCTTTCTAGATTGAAAATGTTTGATAACTGGTACGACCTTTACATGCAAGCAACTTTTTTTTTATCGCACTTAATAAAAACGAGAGTAAATAATAAATTAAAAATTTTAATTAAAAAAATAAGGAGTCTTAATCAGAAAATTGAATTTGACAGTCAATTTATCAAATTAAAAAAAAGTATTAGATATCATATTTCACTCACCTAAGCATTTGAATAAATTTGAAAGGAATCTTACAAATTTTGGAGATTACATTGAAATGTTTTGGGTATGAAGTAAATAAGTAGACTAAAAATCAAATAATACTTGAATTTGAAGGATTTCACTTTATGGCTTTAACTATAATTTAAAATAAAATATTTAGAATGAAGTTTAGGGTTTACAATAAGATTTTAATATGAAAATGAATATCTAATAGTTTATTATTTTAAAATATGTAAATGAATATCTAACAGTTTATTATTTTAAAATATGTAAATGAATATCAAATAGTTTATGATTTTATTTAAGGCTAAAAAATAAAACTGGATAACTTAGAAAATATCTTAATTTTCAAACTAGGGAAAATATTTTAAATGGACCATGTCTTAAAATTAAAAAAATATTTAAAACTTAAGTTTAATACTTGAATAAAAATAAATTCCCTAAAATGCATTACATTTCTTGAAAATGGATTAAGAAAACTAGAATAGACCTTAGGGCTTAGAAATCAAATGAAATGTTTTAAATTGACCATAGAGTTTTAAAATAGATAACATGCCTAAAGTAGTATCCTATGACTTGAAATTAAAATGAAATGGAATGTTACAACAAATTTTGGGCCTTTAAAATAGAGAAATGAGCCTAAAACTATGTCAAGGATTGAAGTAAAAGTGATATGGGGAAAACTGGTTCTTGAGACTTCAAATAAACAAAATGATTAGAGGTGAGTCTTAGGATTTGAAAAAAAAAGAGATATATGTAAAACTATGTTTTGTGGCTTGGAATTGAAATGAAATATCTAAAACTAGCCTTGTTTGGTTTTCATTTTGTTTTCAGTTTTCGTTTCTTGTTTTTAAAACACAGAAACCAATAAAAATAATACAGAAACTGAAAAAGACAACATACTAATACAGCACAGAAACCTAAAAATAACACAAAAACCAATACAAATAACACATAAATTAATACACATACACAAAAACAAAAATTAAAAATAGAAACAAGAAATGATACCAAACATGCTCTAAGTTTTAGGTTTGTCATTAAAAATAAGAAGACGACTATAGGCCATCGTGTGGTGCCCCATGTGGACCCCACTTTTTTAAAATTGAAATTTCAATTTTGTCCTTTTTGTATGGATGAATCATTAAATCATAAAAGGATAGAAATAACAATTCACATTATATGTGCATTTCCTTTTTCGTTCCTAAAAATTTTAAGAAAATTATTAGGGAGCCCTCGGTAGCTTCCTAGTTTTTGCGTAAGAATAAATGCCTAGAATTAAGTGTAAGGGTTGAAAAAAAATAAAATGCCTAAAGATGAGTCTTAGGGTTTGGAATTCAAATAGAGTTAAATATAACTTGGAATTAAAAAGAAATTATTATACCTAAGCCTTAAGGCTTTGAATAAAATGATAGAAGAAACTAAATAAATTGCTTGAAGTAAAAGTTTCTTACTAGTACCTAGGGTTTCGAATAAATTTTGGATTTAATGTAAAAGTAGGAAAAGAACATGAATTAGACTTGAGACTTTGACTTTAAAATTTTGTAAGCTTGTGATTTAGACTTAAAATTTCTATTAAACTTATCTTTGTCTCTTAATAGTATGTTTTATTGAGTGACTTCCCATCTCTCACATTATACATTGTTAAACTATTGTTAAAATAATAAGTAAAAAAAGAAAAGAATTGTTTTTTAGTTTATTTTATATTTAGGGCTATATTAAGCATTTAAAAACCAAATATATAGCCTAATCATTATGAAATCTTCCTTTATTTTACGCACCTAAAAATCAAGTGTTCAAATGAGAATTTAATTAATTTTAAACATACAAAATCATAATTAAATTACACCTTAAAAGATTTAATTCTATATTAGTTTTTCATTTTGATCTTTAAATTTTTATATTTCTTTTTTTATTTAGCTCCAAATTCTCTTTTCTTTTACAAATTAATTCTTGTTTATATTTTATTTTATTTTTATTCTTTTAAATTTTTATTTTCTAATTTATCCTTCAAAATTCTCTTTTTTAATAAAAATTTATGAAATAAAACCAATGTAATAATATGAACATATGAATGTTAAATAAATAAATAAAAATAAAAATGGAACAGATATAAGTCTCTATAAAATTGATTTAGATTAACCTCTTCTCGTTCCTTTATAATAACAACTCTACGACATGTTTTTTTAATAAAAAATATATCTCTATGATATGCTGACGTAGAGCTAAAGTGAATTTGATTATTTTGTTAGTAAAAGACTTTTTTATCCTTAATTTTTCATGTTTTAGAGTTTATATTGTCTTTTATAGCTATCTTGGGGCAACTTTTGTTAGTTTGAACATTACTTTTGATATTTCTATTGAATTTCTTTGATTTTTTAAAGAGTTTCGTACAGTCATTGGAAAATCCAATGCTATACGCTACGTCATGCGATATCAAATCGAGGATGTTGACTAAGGGCGATAGTAACAGTCTTTGTGATGGTATTCAAGAAGTTAGAGCTCTTTTTGTTAGGAGACAAAGTGATACAACGTTTAGAGCAACATGTAGAACAATGAATAGAAAACAAATTCCAGCGTTTTGAGGAGTGTCTTGAGAATATTTTGGAGCATTTAGATGCTTTAGGAATTGATGTACAGTGAAGATAAAATGGCCATACAAGGCCAAGGATAAAGATGGTTTGTAGTGAACCTATTGGCAGAATTGTGCCTGCGAGGAGATAACTAATCTATGAGAATAGATTCGGAAGAAGAAAATTATTATGAATTAAATAGATTTAGACGTTTCTAATAGCATGATGGACGCAGGACGAGAGACGTCTATAGTGTATTTGAAGATAGAGATGCAGGGGATTATAAACTAAAAGTGGACATCCCTTATTTCAGTGGTAATATGGATATCGAAGATATCTTAAATTAGCTAGCGAAAATTGACAAATTCTTTAAGTATATAAAGATCAAAACTAAGAAGAGAGTCGGATTATGACTTGTAGATTGAAAGGGGAGCTTTAACATGGTGGAAAAGGATTCAATCATGGTGGAAGAATGAAGGAAAGGGCCCAATACATTTGTGGCCCAAGATGAAATTTTTGTTGAAATAAAAGTTTCTCATATTACAAGAAGATTTGTTTTAAAAGTACCAACGCTACAGTCAGGGAGATTGGACAGTATATAAATACATCGTAGAGTTCATGAGATTGGCATGATCGAAACAATCTCCTCAAGTTTGAAAGGTAGCAAGTGGCCAAATACTTGGAGGGGTTAAGGCCAGTGCTTGGAGATAGGATTAGAGTACAGATAACCTGTACACTTTTAGAGGTAAAGAATATAACCTTGAAAATAGGGATGATATATCAAGGATGTAGTAGGAGCATGAAGAGTTATAAAACTCCATTACCTACTGAAAATTTCAAGTCTGTACAAAAGTATACTTTTTGTGGCCATAACACATGGGTTGTAGAGGATAAAGTTGCTGGAAAGAGGCTGATGTCAAAGACTTGAGATAAGGAGATAAAAAAAGCCTAAGAATCCATATGCTAAGCCAGTAATACGGAACTGTTTCAAATGTAACCAACTTGGGCTTAGGTCTAATGAATGTCCCTTGAGGAAGATAGTGAATTTTGTTGAGATGGATGAAGACGACAAGGGAATCACTTTGTAAGGCAGATGGTGATAAGTATAGAGTTGATGAGAGTTCTGTATATGCGGTGACAAAATTAATGGTGGCACCTAAGTAGGAAGATCGAACCCAAAGGAATCAATTATTCCATATAAGGTACACCATTCAAAATAAGGTGTTTTGGGTGATCATTGATAGTGGAAGTTGTAAAAACATTATTGAAAAGGAAGAAGTAAAGAGATTAGAATTACCTGTGGAAAAACACCCTAATCCTTATACCTTGAGGTGGATCAAAATTACAACAGACAAGATAGAGATAATGGAGAGGTGTAGAGTTCTATTTTCTATTGGCAAATACAAGGACGAGGTATATTGTGATGTTATTAATATGAATGTATGTCATTTATTATTTAGGAGATTGTGGTAGTTTAATGTAGATTCCCAACACTTGGGAAGAAGTAATTAATACCAGTTGGATAAGGATGGGGTCAAGTATACAGTCTTATCACTAAACAACAAAACACCAATTTCTGAAGATAATGCTTTGTTATCTATAGCCAAAACATTCGAGGCCAAGATCAAGGAAACATAACAAGTACATACTTTGGATGTCAAACAAGTGTTGGTGAGTGAGGTTGAGGCAAAGTTTTAAGTGGAGGAGTACTCGAAGGTAATGTGATCCCTACTATAAGAGTTTAAGGAGTTAATGTCAGATGATATCCTGGATAAGCTACCCTTTATGAGGCATATCCATCACCACATTAACCTCATTATTAGAGCTAGTCTACCAAATTTGTTGCATTACCAAATGAATTCGAAGGAAAGTGAGATTTTAAAGGAGAAAGTGGAGGAATTAATGTAGAAAGGGCTTATACAAGAGAGGATGAATCCTTGTGCAATCTTCACATTATTAAATCAGAAGAAAGATGGCAGTTGGTAGATGTGTTTTGACAGTAGAGTTATCAATTGGATCACAATGGTATATAAATTTTCTATCCCATAGTTGGATGATATGCTGAATTAATTAAATGGCGTGAAGGTGTTTTCGTGAATAGATTTGAAGAATAAGTATCACTAGATTCGCATCAAAATAGTTGATGAATGGAAAATGACTTTAAAAACAAAAGAGGGCTTATATAAGGGGTTATTGATGCCATTTAGATTATGCAACGTGCCTAGCATTTTCATGAGGATGATGAATTATGTACTAAAACCTTTTATTGGTAAATTTATGGTGGTTTATTTTGATGATATCCTACTTTTCAACCATTTAGAGGAGGAACATTTATTACATCTACCACGTGTTAGAATCTTTAAAGGACAACTAATTGTACATCAACTTTAAGAAGTGCAGTTTCATAATTAGCATGTTAATATTCCTAATGTATATGGTGTCTACTAATACAATAAGGATGGATGAGACAAAAATTAAAGTAATTAAATAGTAACCAACACCAACCAATATGGTGGAGTTAAGGATTTTTTATGGACTGATGACCTTTTATTGAAGGCTTATAAAAAACTTTGGTACTATAGTGGCACCAATGACAGAGTGTATGAAGAAGAAAAAATTTCAACAAGGAGAAAAGACAGATAAGAGCTTTGCTTTGTTGAAGGAGAAGTCGCATACAACATCAGTGCTAACTTTGCCAAATTTTAACAAGCTATTTGAAGTTAACTATGATGATAGTAGAGTAGGGATAAGGGTTATCCTATAGCAGGAGAAAAGGCTAATAACACTCTTTACCGAAAAACTTAGTTAAGTTAGGAGGAAGTGGAGTACTTACAATAAAGAATTCTATTCAGTAGCATTAGCACTAAAAAACTGAGAGCACTACTTGGTTGCTAAGGAATTTGTGTTTTATTCAAACTATAAGGCTTTAAAATACTTGAATAATCCAAAGCAGATTAATAGTGACATACACTTGAGGTGTAGTCAATTCTTAAAAAAGTTTTCACTTAAGTTAAAGTATAAATCTAAGGCTTATAACAAAGTTGCAGATGCCTTGAGTAAGAAGGCATCTCTATTGATTACTTTTAGTAGTGAAATTGGTGGCTTTCAGTAATTGAGTGATGATTATGAGCATTATGATGACTTTATAGAGATAAGGGATAAGGTTTCATGTGGTAAATCAGTTGATGAGTTTTATGCAAATGAGGGACACTTATTGTGCAAAAACCAAATGTGCTTGCCTAAGACATCTTTGAAAAAGTAGGTGATCAAAACTTACATGTAGGAGGACTAATAGGTCATTTAGGACATGATAAGACATTAATAGATACCAAAGAGCAATTTTTTAGCCCTAAATAATAAGATACATGTCCCGATTTGTAGAAATATGTTACATATGCCAAGCAGTGAAGGGACATTCCAAAAATATGGGATTGTATATGCCATTACTTATACCAAAGAATATATGAGAAGACTTATTGATGAATTTTATGTCTTAGATTCAGAGAGGGGCTAATTTAGTATTTTTGGTGGCTTATAGTTTCTTAAAAATGCCCCACTTTATCCCTTGTAGGAAGACTTCAGATGTAGTAGGTGTCACCTGATTGTTTTTCATCACTTACATGGACTACTTTGGATCGTGATAGTAAGTTCATTAGTCATCTTTGAAGTACCTTGTGGAAGTTGTTTAACTCCTCCTTAAATTTTTGTAGCACAAGCTACCCCCAAACTAATGAGGAAACAGAGGTTGTAAATTGAACACTAGGCAATTTAATTCGTAGTATTTATGGGAACAAGCCAAAGCAATGAGATTTAGCACTACTACAAATAAAATTTGCATATAACAATATTGTCCACAATGCATCAAGCAAGTCTCTATTCTCTATTGTCTAACCTAAGTTACCCCTAACATATATTAGACTTGATTAAGTTGTCTATAGGTAAGGGAGTTATCATTCCAACAAAACACATGGTAGAGTAGGTAGTGGAAGCACGTGAAGAAGTAAAGCAAAAGCTCAAGGAGGTAAGTGAGTATAAGTGGACAGTTGACACATTTAGTGTATGCGAACAAGTGATGGTGTTCTTACGCAAGGAACACTTTCTCATTAAAACCTATAATAAGCTTTAGATAAGAAAGTACAACCTATATAAGATTTTAAAGAGGATCAATGAAAATGCCCATGTGGTGGATCTTCTAGATAGTATGGGTATCTCTAAAACCTTTAATGTAGTAGATATATCCCTATTTTGTGATCTAGGGTAACCAACATACCATGAGGACCTTGTGAAGATGATGACAAGGCCTTTCTAAGTAGAGGAGACTGATGCAGAACTGAAGTGATTTTTATTGTTTTAATAGTAAAAGACCGTTTTATCCTTAGATTTTATTTTTTAGAGTTTATATTGTCTTTTGTAGCCACCTCGAAGCAATTTTTGAAAGTTTGAACATTACTTTTAAGATTTTTGTTTAATCTCTTTGGTTTTTCAAAGAGTTCTGCACAACCTTTAGAAAATCTAATACTATATACACTACGTCATATGCATAAGTGATTGCTTATTTCAAGCACTATTAATTTACTGTTGTCTATTTTTATCCAAAAGGCTAGCTAAAAGTCAATTACATTTTTGTATTATCCATCTCAAAACCTATATTCTATTAAATTTCATTTTTAAGTTTATGTATTTTTTTATGCATGTCTAAATAGAGTCAAAGGTAATAGTAAATAATAAAAAATATATTAAAAATTTACTATTTCTTAACAAATCTCAAAACCTATATTCTATTAAATTAGAAGTTATTGTTATTAAATACTTATAAATTTAATATTTATCATATTAGAACTTAATAATAGACTCTATAATCATAATAAACATTTGGTAATGTACCATAAGAATTTTTTTTCTTTCATATAACTAGGCCCCTTTTTAAAAAAATCATGAAGTTAACATCATTATCATGTTTCATTTAAAAACAAGGGATTTTTTTTTACTAACATTAAGAATTAATTTATAAATAAAATAATGGTAAATTTTTATTTAAATATTTGTTAAAATTAACTTCAGTCTTTTTAAATATTATTAATGTCATCTTTGTGCATTTTATTTACAAAAAAATCTTTAACAAAAAAAAACATTGTTTCATATTTGACATGTTTGGTTATTACGTCACTTACCTTGTATAAAATATAGGCCTTCATTATGCAAACCATGTATTTTAAGAATTTGTGTACTTTTAAAAAAAACCAAAATAAAGTAATTTATTAATTAAAAGAGATCTATATAAAAGGATTGTGTAACCAAGAAATTAGAAAACATGTTTTCATCTCTAACGAAATAACCAAATAGTAAAAAGGATTAAAAGCTACAATAGCCTTCCATTACCTAGTATGCTTTCACTAACTATTCATTGACAATGTGCTTTCACCATTTTCTGGCTACTAAAGTAAATTCCAAGCTAAGCCATTGTTTAATGCTTTAGTTTTCTTAAGTTGATTCTAGGAGTCTCCATCTCTACTTAATTAATTCATAGAACTTTAAATGCATATTGTTGCTGATCACATGTTCTATAATCCTTATGATAATGTTCCTTAAATCTTGCTTTTTTACTCTCCTAATTTTTAATTAATCCCGAGTTCCTTTCTCTCCATATGCGAAACAAGGATAAAGTAAAAGTATTCTTGAATACTAGTTCATCTCCTATCTTTGTCAACCTTAACCTTTTAAACCTTTGTATCAGATCATTCAACCTGTTCAATCTCCTTTTTTCACTACACAATTGCATAATGCCTAAAAAAAAAAAGAATATGGAAAGCCAAGAAATAAGTGTTTTTATCACCTCTTTGTCCCTCTAACATAATATGCAATGGTCTTGAACATTTAACAACCTTGACAATCTTCGAATGGTATTCAACTTGACCATTATTGCTAGCTAGGCTACAAAAGAAGTTATAGGATGGTTATAACTAAAACATGCTAGCTTGTGCCACTGTATCTTGCTTTGATTTTGCTTGATTTGGTTCCTGTAAGTCATATTGTTGAAATTTTTAGTGGAGCCCCCTTTCCAACTAACTCCATCCTATCCTACTTGATTGAATTATGTTTAGACTTTGTAGTAAGGTTAAGTTCTATTCTTGCTACTGCATTAACTCCCTATAGTCTATTAACACATCTTGTACTGCTGCATTAAGAAGGAAGTGACTTTGTAATTGTGCTAGCTCTCCCACCATTTTTAGAGGACCCCTCCCTAACTAATCATCGTGTTATAAGAAGGTGGAGGAGCCATTAATTGACTAGTGAACACTGAATTGTCTAGTCTCCTCTCTGAGCTTAAACATGATTTTATTTTTTTTCCAAAAAAACTTAAACATGCTTTTAAACAACCAATGAATAACCTATTTTAACTAAATAATCAAAAAAAACTTTGCATTTGGATTATTTATCTTTAAAAAGTCTCCAAATTCTCTTCATAATCATCAACTTATTGGTTAGTTTTAAAGCGATTATTCCTAATCCACCTTAATTTTTAGGTGTAAAAATATTTTTTCATTTAACTTTGCTTACAGGCCTCTTATTAGTTATACCTACCGTAAGAAGACTTTGAGGACTCTATCAATGGCCTTGATTAGGATCGTAAGGAAAATTAGGTGAATGGACCAGTAAATGCTCACTGAATTAATAGCAAATACTATAATACGTATCTTGCTAACATATGTAGGATTTTTGTTTGTCTAACTCAGAATTCTCCTCTTAATCCTCTCCAAAAATGGTAGGCAATTCCTATAGGATGGTTTTTTTAATGAGACAGGAACTCCCAAGTAACTTATAAGCAATGTTACCACTTTTAAAGATAATTTTTCAACTAAACTAGTACTTATCTCATTGGAACTTCAATAAAAATATACATAGCTTTTGTCCCCATTAATTTTAGGTCTAAATAATCCTTGAAATTTATTTAAAGCTAATAAAAGAGTCCTTATGGAGACACATTCTACCTTAGAAAATAATAAAATATCATCTCCATAAAAGATGTAGGCGAGTTTGATTTTCTTGCACTTAGAATGATACCTAAAAGTAGCACTTCATTGAACCTTAGTGATACCAGAAAGTAGCACTTAACTGAACCTCCTAATTGATCACTTGGTGTAACACCTTCATTCCTAAAGTAAAAAGGTATGGGGACAAGGGATCCCCTTACCTAAGAACCCTCTTTCCCCATACCCTTTGAGAAGCTTCTTCTTTGACTAGTATATTAAAAGATGTCATAGAGATCCATTGCTCAACTAACTAGGTGAATTATCATATTCTTTTTAGAGACCATCCTTTAATAAATAGTTCCTTTTAGCTCATAGTTTGGTATAGCTCTTTGGGAGCTCTTACAGTGTTGAGATGTTATCTCTTGGCCATCTGCCAGAAATGAATGTTGCTTGTGTTGTTGAGATATAATCAGGTAATATCTCCTTGATTCTATTTGGTCAGACCCTAGTCATTACTTTGTATATGGTGTTAGCACATGACATAGATCTATAGTCTTTAGGAGAAGTAGGATTCAAACCAAGGTGAGGAAGGATCCATTTAACTCCTTCAATAGATTTCTTGAATTTTAAAATTCCAAAATAACTTATAAGACCACTTCTTTTTCATCTCATCAAGTTTACTAAAAGAAGAAAGTGTTTAATCCATCAGGTTTAAGTGTTTTTTATAGGCTAAGAGCGATTAATACCCTTTTCACTTCAAGTTCTTCAAAGGGTATAACCAGTAGTGTAGCACATTTCTCAAAGCTTTGTTGTTTAATCAAACCTATCAATCCTTGAACTATGGCTTCACTTTGAGCTAGCATGCCATACAAACTTTCAAAATGCGTTTGAAATTCCTTCATAACTTTAAGTTGGCTTTGTGGAACCTTACCTTAGTCTATTCTTAAATAGCTAATTTTTATTGTTAGACCTATTTGCCATAACTTTTTTAAAGAAAAACTTTATACATTTATGACCACATTGTAACTAATTTACTCTAGATCTTTGTTATAAGATTAGAATGTGATAGTTTAGAGCATTCATATAGCTCTCTAGAGCATCTCTCTACCTAGCTTGAAGGGTAAGGTCTCTTGGATTGCTCTTGAGAGGTTCTTGCATTACTAGCATATACATTGCTTTCATAGCTTTTAGCTCTTCTTGAACTCTAGTAAGATTCCTACAACACCTATATTTTCTTGTCCCTTGGATACTTAGCCTCAATCCCTTCTTAACTGCATTGTCAAACCCCTATAGTTTAACTAAGAAATTGTTGAATCTAAACAGGATGTGAAGCTTAGGTTGCTCCTTTAAAATCTTAACCACGATAAGGGAATGGTTTGAGATAAGAGTATGACCAAGTGCAAGCTTTAGAGTTTGGGAGCCTTTCTAATCATTCCACACTTACTAGAGCTCAATAAATCTTCTTAGTAATGTTTAGAGGTCCTTCTTACTTATTTGACTAGGTAAATTGGCCTCCTTCTATCCTAAGATCATGAAGTTGTGTTCTAGCCATAAATAATCTTAATTCATCAGTGAAATTTCTTCCACTTATGTTACCTTAGCCCTTACTCAAGTGAATTATACAGTTAAAATCACCCATTATTAACCATAGTTCCCTAACCTTTTCTTTTAAAGGCTATCATTATATAATTCATTTCTTTAAAATTGAAAATTAGATGCATAAGTATAAGTAATATGTATTACTTTTCTTATGCTCATCACTCGGAACTTCATGTATATATACGAATCCCCTTTCTTTTGCTCCATGATCTCTAAAATTTCATTATCACAAAGTACCAAAATTCTGCCATTATAGTGTTTTTAAAGATTATCTATCAATCCCTATCCTCTCGAGATAGAATTAATATTCTTAGTTGAGGCATTTTTAAGCTTTGCTTTTAACAAGTCTATGATAACTAGTTTGCTACTCAATATGTAACACCCTAAAATCAACTATTTTTTGGGGTTAATCACCCTTCTTATGTTCTAAGCAATGAACTTCTTCAGGTATTAGAGGAGGTTTGACCCCTTCTCTCCTTAGTATATCTCCTCTGTCTAATGTTATCTTCCTCTAAATGATTAACACTAGGAAGCACTACTCTTCCTTTCTTAGTTTTCTCTAGAGAATATTATAAAGTGTTCAACGCATGAACAACTCTTAGTCACCCTTCTCTTCTTTTTAGAACAGTCATCCTCCTCCTAATTTTTAGCTTTTAGTCTCTTCTCATGAGGTACGATTGTACCAATGTTATCACTTTCACAACGCTTATCTAAATAGCAATGGTTGATTTTTTTTTTGGTTTTCACTCCTTAGACTCTCTTCCTGAGAATCTTTTATCTCAATAACATTCTTATGTACTGTTTTTTCTCTTCAAAGATAGGTGAAGATGTCTGTTCAGCATTACTATTAAAAGAGTCTCCTTTCATCTCATCAACATTGTCATTACAGACTTCCTTCTCCACCTCTGTGAGCTCTTTATGGTCCCTTTAATTGAAAATTGTTCTTATAAGTCTCTAGATTTTGTTCTACTTCTTTATAAGCTTCTAAGAGTAGGAGACCTATACCCGGTCTTCCTCTAAAGAACTATTCTCTTCAGGATGCAGAACATGAATAACCTCTAGCAAGTCTGCATTTCCTTCAATAAGAAGATAAAGATGGGCAAAAATTTCTATTTTAATATTTGTTGTTGCATCATCTAAATACAAAGGTCTACTTATAAAGCTTGCTAAGTAACTCAAACCTTTATGGTCTAAAGCTCTAATGGTATGTTATGAATGTTTAGGCAGTTTGGTAGGTGTTCTTGTTTAAGCTTTTGGATGTTTAGACCTACCACCATTATGTGAAGACAAGTTGTTTCTAGATATTCCAAGGCCATTTTTCACAAATTTATTTTACTAGATTTGCTTATAAATATTAAAAGGAACACGTTATTCTCACGGATCAACACCTCTTGTAGGCCAAAAGCACTATAGTTGTTCTTTCCCTAATAATTCATCCTGGCGAAAAGAAGTCTCTTCTAAAAGAAGAAACCGATGAGAGTATTCTACTACTTTCCTGCCCCTTATTTCAATACATCAATAGGTGGAGCTATAATAACTTTGTTCATTGACTTCTCTAGGGGTTAGAAACATAATCTATTGTCTAATGAGCTATCCTTGATTACATGCTTTCATGAATGCTTTACCATCTATTTAGCTTGAGCTTAAGTTTCAACTTGAGTAAGGACTAATGGGCTAAGAGAGTTAGGGGAAGAGCTTGCAGGTTGTGGAGTGAGGGGTGATGAAAGGAGAGGAAATTACTTCATAAACTAATGAGGCATCCTTACCAAAAGAGCCTTGTGGGAAGAGTTTGCAAGTAAGAGGTTTGAGTACTAGGAAAAAATAATTGTGATAATTTATTTAAAAAATCATACATTTTTTACAATAAAGTTTTGAGAGATATTCTATATTGATTTACAAAATGATGAAAAATGGTGTATCTGTGGTCCAAATTAAAATTCAATCATATTGTTCAGTATAATTATCAGAGGAATTCAATGCAATTCTTTTTCTTCCACTATTTCTTTATAAGTTAAGACACAGAGTTTGAGAAAAAAAGAATTTCCATATTCCTTTGAAAAGTGAAGCTTTGTGACATGTAGAATGCTATAGTAAGTTGAGAAAATATACATTCCAACTAATAATCCTACCACTAAATTTATTGTGACTAAGGTCTTATGCTCATATTATCATCAACTTTTGTAAAATGGATACAATAATACTTCATATAGTTTACCCTGACTAAATTATATTAGAATTTGTGAAAAGAAATTGTTTTTTATAGAAAATTTAAACGAAAAATTATAAAATCTTAAGTTACTGTAAATGATTAATTATTATCAACTTTTAGATAAAATATATTTTAATTTTATTGATATGATAAATAAAGATTATAATATTTTAAAACATAAATAAGTATATGAAAGTAAAGATTATTTCACAAAAATATGTTTTCATTTTTGTCTTCTTATAAGATTATCATTTATTTTATAAGTTATTACCTCTAAATTTTATATAATTAAATAACTATTGTAGTTAGAATAACTAATATATAAAATTCATTAAATTCATGTATTTTGAAATGCAAGATATAAGTATGTCATTCTTGAAAAAGCTATTAATTTATAATCCTATTTTGTATGAAAATTAAAGAAAAAAGTATAATCCTATCTTATGTAAAAGATAACTTATGTAAGAAGTAAAGAATTATAACTTATGTTCCCTCCTTTCCTCATGATGGCATATGATATCTTCTTCCTTTTGCTCTATGTTTACAAAGTGTCACCCCCGAATTGGTCTTCTTCGATCTTTTCTTCCTCTACCTTACTACTCTGAGCCAATCTAGCTTCTTTGCGTAACCTGTAAGTAGTGATAAGTCTATTACTAACTATCAAATAATAAACCTAACTACCTATTACTAACTATAAAATAATAAACCTAACTACCTAACTGTGTAGTAGGATGAGTTAGGATCAAATCCATAGGGAGTTAGGGGTATTAATATTTCTAATGTTGTAAAGAAAAATGAAAATGAAAACCCTTAAATGTAAAGATAACTAATATAACTAAGACACAATAAAAACAATAAAAGGACAAACACAGAATAAAAGGTGATAAAACTACGAGCAATAATAAAGAAATAGGTCGAATGTATCATCGGGAGTCTAAGGTAACTATTAATCCTTGAATTTAGATAAAAGGTGCTCTAGCCTATAGGCTTGAAAAAGCTCTCAAACCCTTGATTCCTCTAACTTAGGTAAATCTAATAAGCTCTAGAAATGCCCCTATCTTCACTATAACTTAGAACAAACTCTCCAGATTAATAATGAAGATGCATTATATACTAAGGAATGACTAACTTAGGCCACAATCACAAAAGATCATAAAGTGTAATATAAAGGTATGAAACCCTAAACTAGTTGGTTAAGTATCCAAACAATTCTAACTAACCTATTGCTACTTTTAGAAATCACTAAGGACAATTACGTATCACATGCTCAATCCTAGCATTTAAATTAGGAAATTACCTAAAGGGTGATCAAGCATAGAAGCAACTCCTAATTCATGTCATTAAGCTAAAGTCCTAAGCTAACCTAGCTTAAAAGCACCAAATCAAATCAAAACAAACTCCATTCTCATAATTAATCACCTCATCATCCTTCCTATACCTTTAAACCCTTAGGAATCTAGTCAAACATATTTAAATTAACCAAAATAAAGATTAAAATAACACAAACCATACTTAATTGAATAAAAATAAGGATGGAAAATTCAAAGAAACAAAGGAAAAACACAATTCAACATTTAATAAAGACAACCTTAATAACATAAAAATAAAAGGTTATTATATAAGAAAGCATTAAACTAATGAACTACATAACCAATCATTTGATCATATGGAAATGAAACAATTTGAAATAAAAAGAAACAACTAAAGCTAATGAAAAATGCAACTTAAACGAAATAATAGCAGTAAAAACAAAATAAAAAACCAAGGACAATCCAAGAAAAACTCTATTAGCCGAAACATCAAGGAAAGCTTCCAAAAAATGTGATGCTGTCCCCACTAAGAAAGCTCCTTTCCAAAGTGAGCAAGGCCCAAGCTCCAATCATCCAAGGAGAGCTCTATGCCATCCAAGGAGAGCTCCAAGTCGTCCAAGGTAGCTCCTAAGATTTAGAGCCATCCCCACCTCTAAGAAAAGCACTCTCCTCTTTGTTATATGCTTTGCCGACTTCACCTTATACATGGAGATCTTTTAATTGTTTTTGTCTTTTTAGGGTTCCGTGACTTCAAAGCCAAGAAAAAGCTCTCTTAAAACGTCTTTGCTTTCGGTCGTTTAAAGCCTTTAAAGCTTTTGCCCCACTTGGAATGTCCCCTTTTAAATATAAATGCCAACTTTTTTTGGAAAGCTTTTAAAGCTTTACAGCTCTTTTTTCCTCTTCTTATTTTTGTCTTTTTAAAACCTACTCTCCTGAAAAGCTTTTATGCTTTAAAAGCCCCTGCCAAAATGTTGTGCTGTCGTTTTGCAAATATTTTTTCCTATTTTTGTTTCTTTTTTTCTTTTTCCATAATTGAAGTCATCTTTGTCTTTTTTTCCCTCCAATTATCTTTCAAACTTCTTGCTTTCATCTTGTATTTTTATTCCATCATTAAATCTGTACGTAAACTCAATAGGAATACAAAATGAACAATTTAACACAAAAATAAGGATGAATTCACATTGAAATGTATATACAAACTTAAGATAATTCAACCTTATCAAGTAGTTTTCTCAATCTCATAATTTAGCAGTAAACTCTTAGACTTTTAGTTACAAGTATATGTAAACAAAATAAAATAAATGAAAAATATAACAAATAAAAGCAATTAAAAATTGGAAGTAGGGTATTCAAAAGCGAAACAATCAAACAACAAACTAAAGCAATAAAAAAAACAAAGTAGGAAATAAATCTAAAACAATCAACAATTTTCTATTCCTAATATCTCATAATTAGGCCTCTAATAACGGTGCCAAAAACTCGTTCTAATTTAAGTATAGATAAAGTCAATTCAATTCTAACCTAAACTAATAGAAGGCAAGCACACCTTATTAATAAGTAATATAACTAGTGAGTATGCTAAGTATCCTATTTTGCAGGGACCAAAGTGAAAATACAAGTCAAACGATAGAAAATTACTTAGACAATCAAGTTTTGAATGATACTAAATTAAAATCTAAACAATTAACAAAATACTAAAGAAAACACAATCTAATAACAAATTACGATTATGCTTTTCTAAAATATCGATTAGTTAACGCTTTAGATTTCAATAGGTTACTCACTTCTACTTGTATATGGGAATGAGTTTAGACCTACTTCACTCAATCAAAACATTACTAATGATCATAGAAGCATCTTTTCTCTTTTAAATTCAAATTAAATTCTTGGTCCATAAGTAATTTCGAATAAAAAGCATGAAAAACAAGAAGCCTAAATTTAAGTTCGTTAAATTTAGAAATCCTTATATAGGACTTTAAATTTTGTTCTCCTCTTAGATTCAAGTATGTTACCCAATTGATCTTCTAATAATTAAAACATAATGGTCATGGAAGTTCAATTATCTAAGGAACTAACCTATGTGATCAAGCTAACCTAGGAAAAATAAGCCTTCAAGTAAGGTGAAAATAAATTACCCAATATGTTCATAACACATTTAATCTCCTAATCTTAACCAAAACATGTGACACTCGCATATTCATCGAAAGCGTATAAGATAAAGACATAATAAACATGTTTATTAAATGAAATATGAGTATGGTATCAATACAAAGATAAAAAAACGAAAAATACAAAAACTCAACAAGAAGATGGCTACTCCATGTTGATTTATGGATATTTTCACCACTTGTATGCTCCTTTAAGTCCTAGTAACAAAGAAATGGAAGATTAAGAAGAAAATAAAAGAAAACCAAACTAAGGAGAGTGTTTATCTGAATTTCTAATTCTAACTTCACAAAAATTATGAAAATAAGTCTTTATATAGTCCCAATGATGGTTGCTAGGGTTTATGATAAATAGGGTAAGAAATGAGGATGCAATCATAATTTTAGTACATCCAAATCGCTAATTTTGACTTTGACAGTAACTTAAATGGTGCTTATTTTACTGAACAACAACGTTGTTAAACACTTATTGTTAATGTCTATGTTTCTTACTTCAATTGCAATTGTTTACCCTTTCATTAACATAATTGATCGATATAAACATCATAAGCTGCCACGTAATAAACCCTGTTATTGCTAATATCGTCTACTCAATTCCTTCTTCTCCTTCTTCTATAACCCGAGCTCAAAGAAGGAAGAGATAAGTGGGCCCTATGGAGAATGTGGTAAAAAATCCATAATAGAGTATGACCACAAAAATCAAATTGATTATCTTCATATATAAGGATACTATATTACCTAATATAAAAGGTTTCAAAATCATCACAAACTTCTTTTTTTTTTTCTATTGGAATTCCTAGATTATGCAATTTCTGGATTATTATATGATGATTTTGAAACTTTGTATATATATAGAAATAGAATATAAAAATACAAAGAGATAGACTAGAAATGCTTATGTAATGACACCAAATGGGATATTTAATGAATGGAATTAAGCTATGGATGGAATATAATGAAATAGAGCCACTTTGAGGCTCCCTATGGAATGAGGCATGGAACAAGGACATTACAAAGAAGTTTCAAAAGTTATAATGGAAATTTCGAGCTCGTATTGGTCATGGGTTTAGAATAGGAATAGAACTCTATAAGATCTCATCTCCCATTGTTCCTTAGTAGTTTAGTGGTAAAGCGATCAGCTATTAGATAATTGGTCATAGGTTCAAATCCTACTTGAAGAGATTTGATTCATTCCGAATTCTTGAATTCGGAATGAAAAGGTTTACTTTGATCGTTAATAGTAGGTAACCTATTCCCTGTGTCTTTCTTTCTATTGAATTCTATCTCATCATATCACATTTTATTTTATGATATTTGAGAATCATCGTCAATGCCTTGGTGTAGATAAGTTTGGTAAAATCCTTTCCTTCATAGCCTAAGTGGGTCTATTTACAGCTAGCCAATTAATAATTTTCAAATGTACTCGTACTAGCAAGTGCATCCAAGATACAATCATCAATTCTCTATAGAGGCCACAATTACCGTGAGCAAACATATTACTAATGAAGAACATATTTTTACTAGGCTACTAATACTTGTACTTGCTCTGCTATTCTACCTAAGCCTAGCCGTGGAAGAGTTACAGGGCATAAAACAAAAAAATCTAGTGATTTAATCTGGGCATACTATATTAAAATTTTATATTATTAATGATAAATAAGAAATACTATTAATGATAAATAATAAATAAAAAGAAAAAGTAAGGCCAGTCTATTTCAATAAAAGACCCACATCCAAGTTTTATAACTTTAGGTCCGCTATCCCGATCATGATTTTCCTACCTCTAGAGGGAATGGTTCTTCATTTTTTTGCCGGTGGGTGAGGAGGGATTCGAACCCTCAACATTGTGGTTCGTAGCCACGTGCTCTTCTCCTCTGATCTAGAGACAACACCTCATCTCCATTACATTTGTTTCTCAAGATTACCTTAAAAAATGAACCTTTCCTCTTCCCAGCCATTTCGGGTTAAGACAATGTGAAGGCACCCCTCTCTTTATAAGAAGAGTGCATTTAGAGGTGTGAAGTGAGAGAGATGGGATTTCATAATTAGGGTTTGGAATAAAACGACCTTTGCAATTTATTTTTCATATTGAAAGAGTGATAAGAATGAGAGGTGTTAAGCTTTTTATCATCCTAGTATTAAGCTATTTTTTCGCAGGACTTTCTCTACAATATCTTCACTATAGTAGAGTTTAACCACCAAGCTTGGGATGGATTGGTGTGGTTACTTTATGCCTAGGACACCAGAATATTGAAACATAAACGAAGAAAGATGTGAGAGAAAGGCATATTCTATTGGCTAGTAATTGTGTGGCCCCAATTATTGACTGGAGAGGACACTAAAGGCCTCTACCCTTCCATCTTGGGATCAATAGGGGGTGTCGAGCTTTATTTTTTTCATGATTTCAAAGGGTTGAAAAATAAAAATAGATGGTGAATACCTGATATAATTAATCCAATCATTTAGGAACAAGGTTCAAATCTACTTGTCTATTAGGATGTCTCAGCTGTATGCATCATCGTACTTCCACTTAACACCTAATGATAAATGACTCGTCTCACCGTGACCTTCTCTTGAATTCTCAAAACTTTTTTTGTTCAATCCCTGCGTAGGCAAAGAACCTGTCATTATCTCGATCGGCTACCGAGGGCTCTAGGAAAGTCGAAATAGGAGAGCACCCTAATTCCATTTGAACAACTTCAACATTCTTATTATTATTAGTGTACATATAATCTTAGGGTGCTCTCCTATTCCATGTGAACAACTTCAACATTCCTATTATTATTATTATTGTACACATAATAAAGAGAGTATATAATAATAATGTATTTGGTGAATGAAATATAGGGTCTAATAACAAAATTTCGATTAGTTACTAATATTGGTTGATACTTTTGGTTGATACCTTGTGCAAGATTGCTACAAAGGTTTTCATTAACTCCTAATTCATGTCTAGTAAACCTTGTTATTGTGATCATTCTTAATTCACGAGTTGTAGGGAGGGACTTATGTCAACACAAATAGAGACTATTAAAAGCTGATGTTAAAGATTAAAAATTGACTTATTATACTCTTGACTACGAAACTAAATATAGTAATATCTTGGCAGCATTCTAAATAACTCCTTAACTTGGAGTTTCCCTTGAGGAAACGAGGGTTACGGTAGCTGCTGAATCTTTTATTAATACATGGAAAACTGTGTGGACTGAAGAGCTAACCAGTCTTGATTGTTATAAATGATGCTGCTACCACATCGAGCTGATTGCTAGAGAAGAAAATTAATAAATTGTTTATGTAGCTTACCCCTTAGACCTTTTTGAACATGGTTGTATTACTAATATGCTTACTTCGATTGTGTGTAATGTATTTGGGTTTAAAGACCTACACGCTTTACGTCTAGAAGATTTGAAAATTCCTCCAGCTTATTCTAAAACATTCCAAGGCCTGCCTTATGGCATCCAAGTTGAGAAAGATAAATTGAATAATTAGGGCTACCCCCTATTGGGATGTACTGTTAAACCTAAATTAGGGTTATGTACCAATATTATAGTATAACAGTTTATAAATTTCTCTGCCATGGACTTGAATTTACCAAAGATGATCAGAATGTGAACTCCCAACCATTTATACGTTAGAGAGATCATTTCTTATTTTGTACTGAAGAACTTTATAAATCACAGGCAAAACTAGTGAAATCAAAGGCTATTATTTGTATACTACTACAGGTACATGTGAAGAAAAATTCAAAAGGGCTATATTTTCCAGAGAATTGGGAGTTCCTATCATAATTCATGTCTACTTAACATGGGGATTAATTGCCAATGCTAGCCTAGCTCATTATTATCGAGATAATGGTTTACTTCTTTATATCCATTGTGTAATACATACAGTTATTGATAGAAAAAAAATAGTATTATGCTCTTTCATGTACTAGCTAAGGCATCACAAATGTCTGGTGGGGATTATATTCATGTTGGTACCGTAGTAGATAAACTTAAAGGTGAAAGAGAAATTACTTTGGGATTTATTGATTTACTTTGTGATGATTTTATTGAAAAAGATTGAAGTCGTGGTATTTATTTCACTCAAGATTGGGTATCTTTACCAAGTGTTCTACCCATGACTTTAGGGTGTATTCATGTTTGGAATATGCCTGCTTTGATTGAGATCTTTGGAGATGATTTCGTACTATAATTCGTTGGAGGAACTTTAAGGCACCCTTGGGGAAATGCATGAGGTGTTGTAACTAATCGAGTAGCTCTAGAAGCATGTGTATAAGCTTGTATTGAGGGACGCCATCTTACTCGTGAGGGTAATGAAATTATTCGTGAGGCTAGTAAAATGGAGTCTTGAACTAGCTACTTCTTGTAAGGTATAAAAGGAGATTAAATTTGAATTCGAAGCAATGGATAATTTGTAATCCATTAATTAAAGTTCATTCTCTTAATTAAATTGTAATTAAACTCGGCCCAATATATTACTAAAAGGATTGAGTCGAATACAAAAGATCCTATTGTATTTATTTTTTATATATTTTCTATTTTGGATAAAAACAAACTTAGTTATAGTTAGGTAGACAAGATCTTAAATAAAAAATAAAAAAATAACTTAAAAATTGTTCTATTGTTGCCTTAAATCCACAATGAATTCTACGGATCTATAGGATTAGTCTAGTCTTTTACATTCCTAATTTTAGATCATCGGTAGAGCCAAATATCATAGCTTATTCTACCTATCTTATATAGTGTCCTTTTCTTTCATTCCATGTTGGAATAAAAACTTATTAATAGATGAAATATTACAAAAAAAAAATGTTCTTCTTCATATTCTTAGAAGAAAAAAAAATTTCTTTTCTTAATGTGAATTTGCCACAATATAAAAAATTTATATTCTATTCAAGTTCCATTTAGATTGATAATTATTCTAATATTTAGTATTTAGAATTATTAAAATGTTAGAATTCTTAAAATTGAAAAATAATTATATAGTATATAATTATATATAGTGAAATAGTGAAGTGATGCTTTGGGTTCTTACAAAAGGATAAGAGAATCTTTTTTTTAATACCCAATTTTTGTTTGGTTATATTAGTGAATACTCCTAGCAATTGGACTTTATATGAGTATTCTGAGAGTAAATGAAATATTTCAATGATTTTTCGTCGAATGACTATTCATCTATTTATATTTTGATGTAAATTAAATATCAAGAAAGTTCTATAGATTAAATGGCAGTTCTGTTCGATATTATCGAAGGTGGAATTAGAATACAAGTGTAGGCTAGGTAAATCAATAGATAGTCTTGATCATATTGAAAATATGAGTGTAAGTGCCGACCTGATTATAAATGAAACAAATAAAACCTTTATAGTTTGAGCAATAGTGATAGTTCGAGTTACCTTAACTTTGATCATTTAGTTGATGTCTGAGACATTGGGAATTTCAATGTTGATGACACCTTTTTAGATAGGGATAGTAATATAAATAGTTATTCCATATATTTTGATATTGAAAATCAAGTTTTTAAGATTGACAATCATCATTCTTTTCTGAGTGAATTAGCAATAGATTATTATAGTTATTGGAATTCTAGTTATCTGAAAAATGGGTTTAGTAGTAAAGATTCCTACTATGATCATTATATGTATGATACTACATATAGTTGGAATAATTACATTAATAGTTATATTGACAGTTATCTTCACTTGTAAATCTGTATTGAGAGTTCTATTTTAAGTGGTAGTGATAATTTTAGTGAAAGTTACATTTATAGTTCTAGTTGTAGTGAAGGCAGAAGGAGTAATGAAATCAAGAGTTCCAGTCTAAAAACTAGTATGAGCAATAGAAATTTTCTTAAAAGAGAAAGCTCTGATGATTTTGATGTAACTAAAAAATATAGGCATTTATGGGTTTAACGAAAATTTTGTTATGGATTAAATTATAAGAATTTTTTTACGTCACGAACGAATATTTGTGAATAATATGGATATCATTTAACAATAAGTAGATTTGATAAATTGAACTTTCGATTGATCCAGACCCTTGGGATCCTATGGATGAAGACATGGTATCCAGGGATCATATTGAATTTCATTCAAAGAAGGAACCTCATAAAAATTGTATTGATTTTTATCAAAACAAAGACAAGATTAATTGAGGCTATTCAAATAGGTACAGGTCAACTAAACGTCATTTCCACTACATTGGGGTTGTGGATTTTTAGTTTATAGGGTATAGTATCAGATCTATAATAGGCAAGAAAATCACTCGTTTGATCAAGTACGCTATCAATCAACTTTTACCTCTTATTCTAGTATGTGGTTTTGGAGGAGCACACATGTAATAAGGGAGTTTGAGCTTAGTGAAAATGGCTAAAATATCTTCGGCTTTATATCATTATCAATTGAATAAAAAGTTATTTTATGTATCAATCCTTACATCTCCTGGGTAGGTAGGGTGACAGCTAGTTTAGGTATGTTGGAGGATATCATTATTGCTGAACCCAATGCCTATATTGCATTTGTTGGAAAAAGAGTAATTGTGCAAACATTAAATAAGATAGTACCTAAAGGTTCATAAGCTACTAAATTTTTACCAAAGGGATTCCACTTTTGAGAAACATATATGAGAATTTCATTTCGTATAGCTCAAATAGAAAAACCCCAATACTAGTTAAAATGGATGTGTGTATAATGTAAATATAAACTTCTTAATCCTATGATTCAACAATCTATTTTTGAAAATACAAAAAAGGAAAAATTTACCAACTCCTCCCTATGGTTATAATGCCAAAATATCTATCAGCTCATTGCTCTCTTGATGTTGATCGTTACAAGCCTTTTAAATCTTCTATTTACCCATTTTGTTTTTTCTTGATTTGGTGTTATTTTTATTTTTATGGAATATAATGGAATAAAGCTGTACTTTCCTTTTCTTTATTATCTGTATTATTGATTGATAGGAATTTTCTTGTTAAGATCTTATAAATTGATTGAAACCTAAGATTCATACTAGAAACACGATGATTCAATAAAACCTTCAAGCTAAGTCCAAGGATTCTATAAGTAAGAATTATTGTATCATCACCTATTCAATGAATAAATATAATAACTAAAAAGCCAAAGAAAGTTGTCCTTTGATCAAAATAAGTATAGACCAAAAGTTTAAAAGAAGAAAAAAATTTCAATTTATACCTTCTATAATGCTTTGAAAGTTCAGTCTTGGGATTAGAATATTTAATATAAACTATAGTTCTGATACTTCATAATCCATTTTATATATTTTGTGCTCCAAATACTAGAATAAACATCTAACAAGGTGAAAAACCATCTTTATCATGATAAGATGACAGACTCATTCTCTATACTATCAATAGGATCTATTATAACAAGTCACACATTCATATTCTAGAAATTAAAAAAAAATTCCACGATCAAACTACCAAAATAAAATGAAAATATGATTAAAAATTAAAGGCCTAAACACTTCAATTTACATTGAGAAGCTAGGAATGAGCGATTCTTATGAATCTAACTCATTGAAATTCCATCCAGTAAAATTGAAGAATTATACATTTCCAAAATAATAGATAGGAATATCACTAATAGAGCCATTGCGAACCCTATCAAAGGGGTAGTTCCCCTTTCCAAAAGCTACTTTACCATATTTTGAATTCAAGGGTTTCAATAAATCCCCCAAAACAATTCATCTTAGACCAAATCTAGAATTCCCTTCAACAAGCCGTAAATCCTATTTTGTATTAATTAAGATCTGTTAACTTTGTATACCATTCCATTACAAATAAAACATCATATTATAGATCCATTGTTGTCTTGAAATTATATAATAATGGAAATCATAGAAACAACAACCCTAGTAGCCATCTCTATATCTAGTGTACTTGTAAGTTTTACTAGGTATTGCTTATATATTGCTTTTGGGCAACATTCTCAACAATTAAAAGATCCATTCAATGAACACGGGGACTAATTGAAGTAATGAGCCCCCCGTTATTGGAAAGCTCATTACTTCAATTAAGATAATGAAAAATCATTTAATATTTTTAGTTGGAACTTTGGGTGGTTAGTGAAAAAAGATCACAAAAAAAAAAAAGAATTCCTAAAGTCAAAACTAAGAGGAATGTATATTCTAATGCTTCCATAGATTTGATCATCGTTTATAATTATAGCTTCCTTACCTGTTTATTTGGGATTACTCCTGAAAATATGAAAATTAAAAAAAGAGAGCAAGATTCAAAGAAAAGGCGATGATTTAAATATTTAAATCAAGACATTTCCAGTAACCTTATGTCAAATTCTAAAAATAAAATAAAGGTAAAAAGTAAGATATCAATGTTATATTAAACTACTTGTCTTCTTGTAGTTATATCTCCAATTTTTTAGAATGCTTGGTCTTATCAATACAGAAATGTATAACTCCTTAGGAATTTCAATTACATTTATATTCATCACAATAGGAATTGAGTTCAAGCTTTTCCCAACCCCTTCTCATCAATGGACTCTTAATGTATACGAAGGAATGCGATTCGTCCAAAACATTCATACCTCTCTATCTATTTTTTAGATTCTTACATTTTTCAAAACTCCGCAGATATGTAGAAGAGAAATTTTATCCCCACTAAGACCAAGACATAACTTTTATTTGTTCAAATAACAATTAAGGTGAAGTAAACCAAGATCAAGAACAATGACCTTATGAAAAATAGATTCATTTTGAAAGTTCAATATTACGAGTAGCTCCTATAAAAGATCAGACCAATGATGTGCACAATACTTAAATTCTCGATGTAGATGCTACACAGTTGGTTTTCTTTCTTTAGAGACTACGAGTGTAATAAGAGCATCCGTCGACAAAAGGATCATCCTAATATGATCATCTCATTACTATTGAGAACAAATCAAATTAGATGGTTCTATTTCTTAATCTTTCTAACTTTCTCCTACAAAAACAAGAGGTTGAAAATATTGAGAAAAATCAGTCATTCACAACTACTGATGAAGGATTCCTCAAAAAGTTAAGGATTAGTAGGCCTTTTTAGAAATCGAATGGATTAATTCTAATACATATGCGAGGAAGGTAATCAAAAGGGAAAGAAGATGAATTCTTCTTTCTTTTATCACTTAGGAGCCGTGTGAAATGAAAGCCTCATGCATGGTTTTGAATGTGAGAAAGAAGTGAGGAATCCTCTTTTAGACACTGACTCTCCCACTCTAATCGTTGCTTTTCTTTATATTACTTTGAAAGTAGCTGTTTTAGCTTGAACCACTCGAATTTTTTATATTCCTTTTTTATTTCTCACTAAATGAATGGCATCTGCTTTTGGAAATGCTAGCTATTATGAGCATGATAGTGGGGAATCTCATTGCTATTAATCAAACAAGCATGAAACGTATGCTTGCATATTCATCCATTGGTCAAAATTTGATATCTAGTTGTTGGAATAATTGTTGGAGACTTAAACGGTTGATATGAAAGCATGATAGCTTATATGCTCTTCTATATCTCCATAAATCTAGGAACTTTTGCTTGCATTATATTATTTGGTCTAAATATAAGAACTAATAGCATTCGAGATTATACAGGACTATGCATGAAAGATCCTTTCTTGGCGCTCTCTTTAGCCCTATGTCTCTTATCCCTAGGAGGTCTTCCTCTACTAGCAAGTTTTTTCAGAAAACTCTATTTAATGTGGTGTGGATGACAAGTAGGCCTACATTTCTTGGTTTCAATAAAAGTCCTTACAAGCATTGTTTTTATCTACTATTATCTAAAAATAATCAAGTTATTAATGACTGGAAAAAATCAAGAAATAACCCCTCATTTGCAAAATTATAAGTGACTCCATTTAGTTTACCACCTTAGAATTCAATAGTTACACCTACTTGTTAGACACTATACTTCAATTATGTTTTTCTAAATAAAATATCAACCTTGATAATTCCATCTCCGTTTACCAAAACAATTGAAAATGTTTCAAAAAAAGTTGACATATGACATACAAAAAGTTCACTCCCTTCTTTATCTCTAACAATAGGATTTCCTAATCACCCAGTAGCTATTTCATACCCGTTGTCCATTGAGTTTGCTCTGAACAATCCACCCTTTGCCAAATTATTACCAATGTAACTATAAAACCTAATTTTTTTAGAATTTTAGACTAAACTTTGGATAAACTTTGATTTTCGGCTAGCCTGTTGCCAACTCTTCAATATATTTCTTAATGGAAGTATCCCTGATCCCATTGATAATGAGAGGGACCAAATAATTCAATGGGGGTGGTTTATGAACCATACCACGTAGCTCTAGCAATAACAAAAGCTACAAGAAAGATAGCAGTGATACTATTGGAAAGAATATTTTCAATATTTCCCATACATAATCCTTTGTATAAGCATTAGGGAGGAAGGAATCTAAGATGAAATAGGTTCGCTAATATACCTAATGTCCTTTTTGTAATATGATGAGAGACTATTCTGCCCAAAACAAAAGGGTCAAACCCTTTCCAATCTTATGTGGGATTTACAACTTGGACTTTCTTAATGAGTCCATAAGGATCATACAACCATATTCGCAGACTATAAAATTTGATTACATGAAAAGCACTAAAAAAAACAGGCCACTGTTAAGAGAAATAAATGAATTCCAAAGATCTTGGATAAATCCAAAAAGGGTTTCCTGTACATTCATCACAAACTATTTCTATATATACTCAATTCCATATAGCTTCTAAAAAGCATAAACCAAAAAATATAGTATACGCTCCAATTATACCTTCATAATCCTAAATACCTAGACTCATTATATTTTCTCCTATAATACTTCATTTGCCCCATGAATTGGTCATTCCTAAATGAGTCATAAACAATATAACAAACATTCCTTATCTCTACATTGGATCGAGAATGGGATCAGAGGGATCAAAAACTGCTAATTCATTTAGAGCGATCGAACCTGCCCAACTAGCTACCAAGACTGTATGTATAATATGGATAGATAGCAAATGATCTGGATCACTCAATATGACAATATGAACATGATTCCAAGGCAAAACGATGGAAATAACTCTTTGTCAATGAAAAATAAACACTATGTAACTTTATTACATTATAAAATACTCTGTTATGGACAAAAAAAGGAAATTATACAATAAAGAGATTTTATTATATAGTCTCCTTTTTTATGTCTCCTATTCCACTTTACAAGGCTAAATACTCCTAGGTGACCGATAATGAAGTAGTATCATGAAGGAAGGGTGAAAAGAACCCCCATCAGGGAGTGAAGTAGAATATGAAACCATAAGCTCCCAAGCAATAGGAGAAGCCCTAGGCTATAACTGTGTTCCTGTTGAATAATGAGCCGGTGACTCATAGGCAGTGGTTTGGTTAAGGGAACCCACTGGAGCTGTAACAAAAGCAAGTCTTTATAGGGCAATTGTCACCACTTAAAAGCCTGAACCTGGGTGATCTATCCATGACTAGGATGAAGCTTGGGTGAAACTAAGTGGAGGTCCGAATTGATTGATGTTAAAGAATCAATGGATGAGTTGTGGTTAGGGGTGAAATGCCACCTGAACCTAAAGCTAGCTGGATCTCCCTGAAATGCATTGAGGCGTAGCAATTGACTGGACATCTAGGGGTAAAGCATTATTTCAATGCGGGCTGCAAGAGTGGTACCAAATTGAGGTAAACTCTAAATACTATATCTGACTTCAAAATAACAGGGGTTAAGGTCATCTATAGGGAAATAGCTCAGATCACCAACTAAGGCTCCTAAATGACCACTCAGTGATAAAGGAGGTAGGGGGTATAGAGACAACCAGGATGTTTTCTTAGAAGCAGACACCCTTAAAAGAGTGTGTAATAACTCACTAATTGAGTGCTCTTGAGACAAAGATGAACAAGGCTAAGCAATCTGCCCAAGTTGTAGGATGTAAAAATGCATTGACAACGGAGCGTTCTATCATAGAGGGAAGCACTTGTGCAAGTAGGGGTGGACGAAACAAAAGTGAGAATGTTGGCTTGAGTAACATAAACATTGGTGAGAATATAACACCCTAAAAACATGTCCTCAGTTCAAATTACAACTTAATGTACATTTAAAATGAAAGACAAAAAAAAGTGAATGATGATTTTTAGAATAATTATCTTTTTAACCTAATATTTTTTTACATTGTATCTTCTTTAGGGGTTATTACTTCCTTAGTAGCTCAGCTTATGTACTCATTACCTGCTTATGCATTCATAGTGCAAGACTTTACTACTTAAGCTACATTATATACTTATCACCAATACGTTACATGGTTCATCATGATAAGAGCTTTTGCTTATGGAGCTATATTTTTTATTAAATATTACAATCTGGAATAAAATGAGGATAATGTATTGGTAAGAATGTTAGACCATAAAGAAGCTGTCATATCCCATTTACGTTGGGCCAACCTCTTTCTAGGATTCCATACTTGAGGACTTTATTTTCATTATGATGTCATGCTTGCTTTTGTTACTCTAGATAAAAAAATCTTGATTGAACCTGTTGAACCAAGGGAGGTTCCAATCTTGGTTTTGATGATAACAAAACATGATTAATCACTAATGGTTTGAGTTTAT
>JAOXYD010023224.1:0-14501 GCA_028565735.1 Pinacopodium congolense | reverse complement strand
ATCTAAAGACCTCAAAATGTCATGAAATTTGATATGTAGACTCCTCACATTTTTTTTATAGCACCTTCTAAAATTTCACAATATTTTGAGCTCTATAAGTGCACCTAATGCCTTTTGAAACTTAGCTATACCAAATATATTTCCTCAACTAAGCTTGTTTTGATCTTTCCTTTGTGTATTCTTCATAACTCGTCATATAGCCTTAATATTTGATATGGAGCCTCATAACTTGATGCTCTAACCCCTCATCTTAGCTCCACATCTCCTCTAGGTCCATAGGTTCCTCCTAAGCCAATTCCACACTGCATTAGATATTTACACCAAAGTGATAGAATTCTTACCCAAGATCAACAAACATCACATTAAAACATATAAACATCATCAAAACAATAGAATAACATCAACTAAGTCTAAATCATGCAATTCTCATCCTAACATATGTATTAACACATTAAACTAATATAGAATTAACTTCTAATGCAACTATATCAATATCCCTATATTAAATTTTTTCTTTTCCTCAAGCAAAACTAAAACACAAGCACATAAATCAAATCACACAATCAAACAATGATGAAGCCTTAAGTTGAATGCAACAACAATATGAATGTGAGAATGATGAAAATGTAACAATGGAATAAGACTTTTGAAATTCACTTGCTCTTGAACATAAACATCCAAAAAGATCCAAATCATCTATGTTATGAAACTCAAATCTTAAAGGTTTTTTCTTGGAAAATGCATCATAAGCATGATATTAGTCATCTATTCTCAAACCTATGACATATATACTCATGCATTAATGGAATTATTGTGTGGAAGGTAGTATATCACTTGGCAATCATTCATGAAAATGTCATGATAATCAAAAGAAGATCCATAGGTTTTATTTTCCATATTAGTGTATCGTTTTTATTATTGCTTTGAACGATTTCCCAATCTTTTGACTTTAACTGGGTTCGTTCGCTTAAGCTTGGTTGGAGCATCATTCTAACTTTTTTTTAAAGCTATATCACGACTTACAACTAGCTACTATACTCTTAGCTTAGTTTTTACAAAGGTTAGTGGAATATGAATGATGAATTGAATGTATCCTTAATTCCCTTACTTTAGTTATATCATATGTCCTTTCTTCTGAGCCAATTCATTCTCATGAAGAATCACTAGTGATGCCTACCTAATTAAGTCCAAGTTATTATAAAATGTAATCAGTAAGTGTCAAAAGTGAAAGACTAGATTAAGACTATCTTGATTAAGGTGCACATTCAATGGAAAGACACTCAAGGTATGAGTTCCACAAGATAATTAATTTTTCACTCTCAAATAGTCATGTTTAAAGACAAGACTATTTCTTCAATTTCTTATTATTGATGCACTCACACTAATTGCTAGAATGCATGAAATAACATAAATGCACCTAATTCACTTAAGTCTAAACCTACTATTTCATGATCACAATAAACTATGCAGACGAAAAATGTATGAAAAAACCACATATTGTCCTCAATATGAAAGAAGAGGAATAACATATAAAGACATCGAAAAAAGAAAAAAATATATAAAACAAAAAAATAAAATCAAACAATGGTGATTCCAGTAGGGAAGGCGTAGAAGATGACACTTGAATCCCTTCCTCATAACTAAAGGTTAGAAAAAGGAGTACCAAATTTATGAGACGTATCTTGTGTTCCTTATTTGGGAGCCACCTCTTCCCTTTTAGACTATTTTTTTACTGTAACTTGTCTTTCCTTAGGTGCCATGGTGTTGAGTACTATACAAAACCTATAAAAATAGATATAAAAGTGAAGGTAAAAGGAAAATAAGATGAAAACAATAATTAATAAAGAAGAAAGGGTGATTTTCATATGAAAGGAGGTGAAAACTTAGAGATTGATGCGAGATTTACAGAATATTGATGAAAAATTGGAGTAAAATTGATTATTTAGGTGGAATAAAGGCTATAAATAAAAGAGGAGGGGAGACACTTAGAGAAGGAAGACTTGAAACATCGTAGAGTTTTAGGAAAGAGAAAAAATTAAAAATAATAAAAATAAAAGTAAAAAAATAAAAAGGGATGGGAAGTTTTAAATAAAAATAAAATAAAAGAAAAGAAAATAAAAAACTGCATTTAAGGGAATTTTTTTAAATATAAAATAAAAAGTAAGAATAATAAAACTAAAATAAAAAGTAAAAATAAAATAAAAAGAAATAAAAGGAATGGAAAAATAAAATAAAAAATAAAAATTGATGGTGGTTAAATGTTAAAGAAAAAATACAAATAAAAAATTTAAAAAACAAAAGTATTGGATGGCCAAGTCGCTAAATTCACGCTGTCGCTACAATAATAGCAGGTCATTTGGATCACTGTTTTAGTTTTTTATTTAATTTTTTTTAATTTACATAATTTTATATTTTTTTAAATGCAAACTTTTTATTTAGAGTTCTTAATTTGACCATACTCAGCTTTAGTTTTAAGAAACAAGAGAAGGGAAAGAGATTACTTCCTTTTCTTTTAGTGGAAAGTCTCTAAGGTATAACTTGCTATGATGTCCATTCGCCTTGAATGTTTTCCTTCAAAGCTTTTCAATTTGGGAGCCTCTTGCTTGTAAACTTGATTAATTTTAAATGGTCCTCTTTACTGAGACTTGAGATTACTCTGAATCAATTTTAACCTTGCTTTAAGCCTCTTCTTTCTCACCTTAACTACCATTTCTATTTGTTGCAAAGTCACTTTTATGAGAATGATAATAAGTAGTGAATTGTTCTCACCTAAGGGGACATGTTTCAAGCATGGAAGTAAAGATGTCAATGTGAGAATGGGTGGATTTCACTAAGGTGAATGGACTAGAAGCCTTCGTTAGTACTAAAAGCTCTTAGTTTGATCTCGCACCTAACTACTGCTCCTTCTCAAATTCTTCAATGGCTTTAATCTTCACTTTTTCAACACGATTCACTTCTTTCTCCTTCACATGCTCTTCAATCACATTTATTTTCATGCAAGCCCTTCTTTTGACTAAAATTTTCAAGAACTTACTTATGCTAAATTTCACTTGTTCATCCTTAATCCTCAGCACTAGTTTCCCTTTATATACATTAATTAGCACTCTTCCAGTGTTCATAAATGGTCTCCCCAAAAGTAATGGACAATTTTGCCTTCCTTAAAATCAAGCACCACGAAAATCTATTGGAATAAAGAATTTGTTCACCTTAATAGGCACATCTTCCATACACCAATCGACTTTTTAATTGATTTATCTGCCAATTGTATAAGGTTAGAAGTTGGTTTTATGCCTCCTAACTCTAATTTTCTAAAAATTAACAAAAACATATGATTAATACTTGCTCTTAAATCTCATAAGAACTTAGAAAATTCTACATTATCAATAACACAAGATATAGTAAAACTCCCTGGGTCTTATAACTTGGATGGCATATGGCTAATGATGATAGAGCCGCAGCTCTCTGTTAAGACAATAGTTTGATTGTCTTCCCAAGTGCACTTGTTTGATAAGATATCTGTGAAAAACTTGGAGTACTTGGGCATGTTCTCTAGTGCTTTCACAAATGACAAGTTAATCTATAACCTCTTCAACTTATCTAAAAACTTGGTGAATTATACATCTTTTTGGTTTTTCTTAAGCCTTTGTGAAAAAGGAATCTTGGACTTGTACAGTGGTACTGGCACATAAGGCTTCTCGTCCTCTTTTTCTTCTTCTTTCTCTTAGCTTTCCTTCTTGGAGATTTCAGCCATCTTTAATGGCTCATATAAATCTTTTCCTATTATAACCTTAATAGCCTTTAACTACTCTTTTGGATTGGATTCTGTGTTTGGGAGACTTCCCACACTTCTCGTACATAATGCATTCGCTAGCTGCCAAACTTGAACCTTTAAATTATGGATGGAAGAGACATGATTCCTTATTATTTGATTTAATTTTTCTTCCATCCTCTTTTGGCCCTCTTCTTAGATATTAAACTTAGAACTGAGTACATCCATGAGCTTATCCATCTTTGATTCCAGTGCTCTAAGCCTATCTTATTGAAAGCCAGGTGGCCCTTGTGCTCTCATATTGTTACTTGTATTATTAGTCCAAGAAAAGTTTGGACAATTTTTCTACCCTGGATTATAAGTACTAGAGTAGGGGTTATTACCTGGCCTCTCTTGTGGTGCTTCCATATAGTTCAACTATTTTATCTTACTACTAGCCATCAAGAAGCGCTCTATAGTTAAATGCCTCTCCTGACCACACAACTCTCATCGATGATGTACTGCTTTCAACGATTGTGATGAAGTATTCTGTAAAGTTATTCAATTGTTTAGCTAGTGTTGACATTTGAGCTTGTAAAGTAGTCACTGAATCTACAGTAATAACACCATTATGCTCCTTTAGAGATAGCTGCCTAATCCTTTTTGTAGTCCATAAGTAACTGTAGCCATCTCTAGTAGGTCATGTGTTGCATCTATCGTCTTTCGCATCAGAGATCCCCCAACTGTTGCAATTATTGTACCTCTTGTTTGTGTAGTAAATCCATTATAGAATGTTTGCAGCAAAAATTTCTTGGGTAGATTATGGTAGGGGCAACTCCTTTGCAGCTTCTTGAATCTTTCCTACGCCTTATACAAAGACTCACCTTCATTATGTTGAAAATTGGTTATTTTCTTGATGATTTTGATGGTCTTCGTCAGTAGGAAATACTTGGCTAAGAAGGCTTGTAGTAGCTGATTCAATGTAGTGATGTTCTCTAGATTCATAGAATTTAACCAAGTCTTGACTCGATCCTTCAAAGTAAACGAAAATAGCCTAATCGTTACAGAGTCTTTTGATAGGCCATTATATCTGAAGGTATCATACTTTTTCAAGAAGTTGGCTATGTGAGCATTTGGATCTTCACTAGGCAAGCCATATAATTGAATATTCATCTGCATCATGTTCAATAATGTTGATTTGATCTCTAAATTGTTAGCTTGGACTGGAGGTCTTGTAATAGCTTGTTGATTGGCGTTGAAGCCAAGCTTTAAAAAGTCTATGAGAGTTCTTTGGTGCTCATCGTAATTCATGTCTTCAGCCATTGTTCTTTCAATAGCTTCCTGACACTTTACTCTTCGAAGTTCTCTTTTGTGCTTGGTAATGTCTGAACTTTTATCGTCCTCTAGCTTCATTAAGCTCCTAGTTACTCTTGTGTTCATTCACCTGCAATCATATAAGAAAAGTGTAAAAAATTTTAAATCAAAAGAATCTAAACTGAATAAGATGTTAAAATTGCAATTACCGGTAATAGTACCAAAAACTTGTTTGCTAGTTTTGGCTACACTGCAAGTATACAAGTTGTAACTTATAGTATAATTGATATCAATCTCACGGGGATTGAATTTAGACACCTAATAATCTGAGTTATACTTTGTTTAAGGTAAAACCAAAGAGATAATTTGAAAATTAAATTAAACTAACGAAACTTGAATGAATTTAATTGTAAAAGAAAGCAAATAAAAGAAGACACTCAATAATAGAGACTTAAAGGTTGTTCTATCCTTATTTATCTTCCTTTTACCTTACTAATTTAATTGTGTTTGATTCTAGATATCCAATAGTTGATTATCCTCTCCTGAGATCTAACCAATTAATTCCAATTAAAATACTTAAAAGCTTAATTGTAACCTCTCGGTTCATAATACTACTCCTAAATATGCAATTGTATTTGAGGCAATATTAAGAACAATTAACAAGTAATTAAGATCTCTCTTCAATCACCTATTAATTAGTTAATTGAAGGTCCATTAAGCTACTAACTCTTGTTGCGCACCATAACTCAATAAATCAAAATAATCTCTAGATTCGAAGTGATTATAAACTTAACGATTAACACAAATAACCATTCATTAAATCAATAAGATAAAAGTTGGATAAAAAATTCACAAACAATACCTAAACTAGATTTATCAATCTATAATCATGTTCAAACAACCACTATTCAGATTAAACATCAAAAGAAAAGAAAAATAAAGATAAACTAATGATGAAGATGAAACTCCTTTTTGTTGGAAAATCTGCATAGCTTCTTTAAATCTTAATTATCCCTCATTGATCTTGAGTCTCTTTACATTTTTCTTCTCAAAACCCTATATTTTGGTCTTGGATGTTCCTTAGGGTCATAATGGTGACTACTAGGGTTTCCTTACGTCTTCTTATGTCCAAAATAGCATAAAAACAGAATTAAACACGTCACTCCACGTCATCCTACCACGTTAGCTTTTCCAACTTTTAGTTCTGATCGGTATTTTTGTTATATCTACATCTATAGAGATTAAAATGTCATGAAATTTGATATGTAGACTCTTCACATTTTTTATAGCATCCTGTGAAATTTCATAACATTTGGAACTTTATAAGTACACGTAATGTCTTCTAAAACTCAGTTGTACCAAATCTATTTCCTTAGCTAAACTTGTTTTGATCTTTCCTTCGTGCACTCTTTATGACTCATCATATAGCCTTGATATTTGGTATGGAAACTCCTAACTTGATGCTATAACTCCTTAACTTGGTTACACATCTCGTCTAGATCCATAGGTGCCTCCTAAGTCAATTCCACTTGAACTTGCATTAGATATTCATGCTAAAGTGATAGAATTCTTGCCCAAGATTAACAAACATCATATTAAAACACTTAAACATTATGAAAACAATATAATAACTTCAAAATCAGTCTAAATCATGTAATTTTCATCCTAAAAATGGATACTAATACATTAAACTATTATAGAAATGTCTTCTAATGCAACCCTATTAGTTATAATATAAATGTGAGTAATAACCTAATCGCTTCTAATCTAGATATGGAGGCAAATGTCTTATTATAATCTATAACTTCTTCTTAATTATACCCTTTTACTACTAACATATCATTATTTCTTACTATATTACCTTATTCATTTAGTTTGTTCTTAAAAACCCAATTTTGTTCTTATAATTGGATAATCTTTTGGTATTAAAGTCCATATCTTATTCCTTCAACTTGATTCAATTCTTCATTTATGACCAAAATCAAATATTCATCACCTAATGGTTCTTTTACATTCCTAGGTTCCATTTGAGACATAAAAGTAAGATGAGATAAATTATTAAAATGAAATTGAGTGAT
The DNA here is from genome assembly GCA_028565735.1 of Pinacopodium congolense. Classification (NCBI taxonomy): domain Eukaryota; kingdom Viridiplantae; phylum Streptophyta; class Magnoliopsida; order Malpighiales; family Erythroxylaceae; genus Pinacopodium; species Pinacopodium congolense. Next base: position 7,361 of record JAOXYD010023224.1, on the reverse strand, counting down.
TACCTTTTGTTGAACATCACCTAATATTTGATTTGACATATGAACCTTCTTATATTTTCAATTATTTGGTAGTTCATCATCTTTCTTTTCATTCCTTATTTCAACAATAGGCTCTTGTATATTTTGTTCATCTTTTTTTTCTTCTTCTTCAAGAAATAGCTTCTCCAATTCCTTAGACAAACTTACATCATCATCTTTAATATCTCTCTTGCTTTCAAAAGGATCAGTCTCATTAAATATAACAAGCGTAGATTCCTTTACAATATAGGTTCTTTTGTTAAACACCCTATATGCTCTACCTGTTAAAGAATATTCCAAGAAAATGCCTTTATCGATTTTATAATCAAATATACCTAAATTGCTTTTTGTGTAAACTTGTAACAAAAAACTCTAAAATAACCAAATTTAGGTGTCTTATCCTTCCAAAATTCATATGGAGTTTATCTATTTTATACCTAATGCTTACCCTATTTACTATATGACATGCATATGTAATGGCCTCAATCCAAAACTATTTTGACAATTTATACTCATTAATCATAGTTGTCGAGTTCTATTCTTCCTTTCTACTACACTATTTTGTTAAAGATCCTAAAGGCTGAAAAAAATTATGAAAAATACTATAATCATCATAAAAACTTTAAAATATATCATTTTCAAACTCTCTACTATAACCATTTCTAATAAATGCAATAAATAAATCCTTTTCATTGTGAATTCTCTTTGCAAATTTCACAAAATATTTAAAACAATTATCTTTATTACTAAAAAACAAATGTGAATCTAATAAAATCATTTATATTAACAAATGTATATTACTTACCACCTAAGATAGAAACTTTTGTAGATCCAGATAAGTCTATATGAAGAATTTAAGGAGTCAAGAAGTTGTTACCTATTTTTTGCTATAGAATGCACTTTTTACTTGCTTTCTATTTGGAATGCTCTATAAATCTTATCTTTTTCAAATTTCATGCTTGGAAACCCATTAATGGGTTGTTTAAAGCTAAGTTTTGACAAAAGATTCATGTTTATATGACCAATTCTTCTATCCACATCCATGCACAATTACTCATAGAAACTAAACATTTTATATTAAGGTTAATAACACCATCTAAATTAATAATATAAGTATTTTCTTCTTGTTCACCTAATAAAGCCATACTGTTATCACTTCTTCTTAAAACTACATATGCCTTTTGTTAAAAGTATGCTTTTTAGTCTTTATCACATAATTGACTAACACTTAATAGATTATGCGTTAAGTCATTAACAAGAAATACATTATCAATTAAGGGATAATTATCCTTACCAACTTTTTCAATTACAATTACCTTAACTTGGCATTGTCTTAAAAAATGATAGTTTCGCTATCTTGATGAATAACTTCTTCATTTTAGTCAAAACTTTTAAATACTCAACTAGTTCATCATAATGATGATCTATATCATATTCATCATCACTATTATAAGAGCGGGAAGATAGTATCTTATCATGCACCATGAAACACAAGTTTGCCACTTTTTTTTCTTCCTTTTCAGAATCGCTTGATTTGCTCTAAGTGGCCTTCAATGCCTTATTCTTCTTTGGCTCCTTCTTTTCCTTCTTTTCATTCTCCTAGAGGAGTGGGCATTTCCAATCTCACGTGACCTTTTTTATTGCACTCAAATACGTAATGTTAGTTAATTTACTTTTAAGAAAAGACTTACCTTTTCTTCTTCGTGTGAATGATTTTCTATTAGGAACTTTTAAAGCTTCTCATGAAAAGGGCTATATTATCATTGTCACTTCCATTTGTGGAGACTTCATCATCACTTTGAACATCCTTTGTAACTTTAAATACCATGGTATTTTTCTTATGCATGTTCTCCTCCTCTTGCATTTCTTTTAATCTCATCTCATACGTTAGGCGGGAATTTATAAGATCATTAAGGGGAAGGACACTAAGGTCTTTGACTTCTTGTATCGCGGTTACTTTGCCTCCCAAGACTTTAATAAGGACCTAAGCATTTTTTTTACAAGATTAACGTTAGAATAAGTCTTACCTAGATCTTTTAAAGTATTAATGATATCAATAAAACATGCATATGTATAAGAAATAGATTCATAATTCAATATGTGAAAAAGCTAATATTGAAGTGTCAATATACTAACTTTGCTTTGTTTAACTTGGTTTGTGTTTTCATGTGTTACTTTTAAAATATGCCAAATATCATTAGCAGTTTCACACATAGATATTCTATTGAATTCATTTATACTAAAGGTACAATACAAATTATGCATAGTTTAATTATTGAGTGACATTAATTTCTCATTATTTCTATTCTATTCATCCTCACTTTTAGGTACTTTTTGGTTTTTTTTATAAGTTTAGAAGACATAGGTATCTGTTGTGATACTATTTTCCAAAGCTTTATGCTATCGACCATAAGAAAACACCCTATTCAAGTCTTTTAATAAAGATAATTGTTTCTATTAAAATAGGGAGTCGTACTTATATTTTGTCTCTTTAAGCTAGTGGATAGAGAAAAGTTATTCATGTGTATCATTTTGTGATCTTTCCTCACTTCACTAGAATTACACTATATGAGACCAAAGTTTTGATATCACTTGTTAGTCCTATTTGGTATTTAAGAAGGGGGAGGGGTGAATTAGGTTCTTTAAAAAATTTCTAACGTAATGAACCTAAATTAACCAAGTTTTCTAACCACTTATGTGAAAATTAATTAAATATAATATAAACAATATAAACAAAAATAAGAATAATATAAACAACTTATAAATGAAAGATTTAAAGTAAAAAGTGTAAGGAAAAGAGTACACATATTAATTTTATAGTGATTTGGAGACATCCTCTTTCTCTTACATCCACTCCCTATCTCCTCATCAGGTATTTCATTATAAAAAATTCACAAATACAAGTTAACAATAATAATCCTTTTTTAAAGGCTTAAGGATAACCTTTACAATTCAATAGCTTACTTCCTTTCAACCTCTTGAAAATACATTTGAAAAAGTATTTTACTTAGCTCATAAGGTGTTTGAAAGAGGCTTACAATATTCTTAATGAATGCATAAACATGCATAGAAACGCTGCACAAAACTCATAAAACAAAGCTTTCAATGCTTAAATCACTTGTATGATTGTTTTTAACATACTCAAATACTTAAAACTCATGCAAAAATACCTATTTATATTAGTCATTTGTTATTGTTATGTAACGTTTCAATGCATTAAATTCATTTTTTTGCTAAGAAATAGTTATTGGATAACTCATTTTGGACTTTAATGACGATTAAAATTGAACATCAACAGTGAATTTTTGTTATTGTTAATGTAGGAATACAATAAGGGTTCCCAAACAACGTTGTTGTTCTCATTATGCTCCATCATTGTATACTATGATGCGATTTATCAATGGCACCCTTGGTCACTGTTGATAGGGACTGCTTAACTCCCAGAAAAATCATCAAAATTTGTCCAAAACACATTCAAGTCAATCCCAAGCTATTCCTAACACTTCAAAACACTTTAATAATGCACACTCATATTGAAAAACTTCCCCAAAAACATTTTTATTCATTAACTGGATTAATTCAAAACATTACCAACACAGTTATCTTTTAATTATAAAACCTATATACATATCCTAAATTAGGAATGAAATTATGCATGAGTGAGCCCTTTAAACACTAAAATGAGAAGAAGAAAAACTTACATAAAAATTACAAGAATAAACCTATATAAATACTATCTTGATCTTCCAAATTTAAATCTTGTTCTAGCTTCATAGTCTCCATTTTGGTTCCAAGACTCCATAAACTAATTCGTTCAAACTTTATCCATATAATAATCTTTCAAAACCTTAAACATAACAAAATATTAGTATAAAAATTGTTTTTTCATTATTAAAACAAGGTCGACCGTCCCTTAATTTAACAGAAAGCTATACAAGAATGAAGAGGAAGGAGAATAGTATAATTCGACAAATTACACACAATTACATTAATTAATGCATTCTTATGGGTAAAGTGCAGTTGCAACCTATTTAAATTTAAGGAAATTATGCGTTAACACATTTTAAAATTTTCACTGGGTTAAGATTGAAAATTTTCTAAAAAATCTCTTTGTTAAAAGGTGGTGTAAGCATGTGGATAGGTGCCATACAATGATAAGAATCAGTAACATTCTGAAGGATGAAAATATTTGTGTTAATAGGGTGAAGATTTTGGAATCTACTTTCTCTAAAATCCTTAATTATATAGTAGATATTGTGTGGAGCCAATTCTCTATTTACAATTGTCATTTAAATTAAGTTAAGAGATGTTGGTGATGGCTACAATAAAAACTAATACAAAATAAATATAGTGCATGAATTTAGTATTCATTTGGAATCCCTTCCAAGAGAAATCACCTTAAAGGACTTAATTGTATTAAGGCCATGTGTTTGGTTCAGAACAAAAGGATTGCAATCTCGAGTAAGGAAGGTCCAAAAGAAGAGATGTAAGAAAAATGAAGCTAAGTATTAAAAACACATATTGCTAGTATTAATTACACATTATGAATGTGATACTTATTTTAGTGCATGATATTACTAAATGATTTGATTATAATTTTTATTAATTTTTCTTGATTGTTTTTAGTTGGGAAAGATGAAGGTTGATGCGGAATTTTCAGAAACATGTAATAACAATATTGAATAAAAGGATGAAATTACTAACATTGATTGCATTCCTTTTAATAAGTAGGTAAAACATGTTATATGATTTGGTAATTAATATAATATAGACTGTCATAAATGTTTGGATTGCATAATGTATGAAATTATTAATATATTCAAGAATATATATATAAGAGGAACATTGTTTCTAAAATTCAAATAGTTGATAGGCTCAACTTTTACTAGTTTTATTCAGCTGATTTTATTTATAAACATTAGTAAAAAGGGGAAAGTAAGTCTAATGTTGAAATGCATCACAATGGATTTAATGCTTTTGTAGGGGAAATGTGAGAAGAAGAACCAAAGGTTTGATTGAAATAGAACATATGACCTTTAAAGTTTTTGTTTTCCCTGAACTCATATCTACGACATTTATTATAGAAGGATGAACCTTATATGGAGTTTCCTTCCATTTTTTATATAAGATATATTATTCATTATTTATAATTGACCTATATCATATTCTTATAAATTGTGACATTATTTCAATATTAAATATAAATAAAATGTACAAAATTTGAAAAATGAATGTTGTTGTTTATAATATTAATAGTTTGCATATTTTTTTTCTTTTGAATCTAGCATATGGACACTTTATTTCAATGTTAATAAGTTTTGTACAAAGTGAAGAAACAAAAGTTCATTAAAGTGTGGGCATGCCGTTGGGTAATATTCATATTTGACTACAACCAAACATGGACAAAACATTTCCTTCCATAAGTATGCTCATCGTAAGAAAATATAGATGTAATACTTCCTTCCTTAAGGCATCAGATAGTGTCTATAATTGGTTGAAAGTCCAATTTAGTTTTTAAGCTTTACATCCAAATTAAAAAAAGACTATAACATTTCACAGTGTTCAAATAAAATTTTAACATTTGTAAAAAGTCTAAAAGAACATTAATGTTTTGTTGTACTTCTATTAACTCTTACTAAGGAGAAAATTTTTATTGGTTTAATAAACCTTAAATCTACTAATTAAATTCCTAGAATATAGTTGGAGTGCTATGTAATCTTGCTAATGTGGCATAAATCCAATAAAAAATATTACATTAGTAGGATTTAACATTAATATAACAAAAAATTAGGTTTCCATTAGTTTCAATCTCCTTCTAAAACATTTTTACAAATGTTAAGGTTTTGTTTTCAATGTTTTTGAAAATTTTAGGATCTTCTTTGAACATTGTGAAAAGTTAGAGTATTTTTTTAAACTTTGATTCAAATCTTAAAGGTCAAAATGAACCTTTAGCTTTTGCTGTAACAAAATACAAATAAAAGAATCCCTTTTTTAAGGCATGGGCATGCCTTAAAATAGTATTTATTATTAAATGAGATTGAAAGATTTCCTTCCTTAAGACATGGGGGAGTGGTTAATGAAAAAATAGAGAATATAATGAAGGGTTTTTCTTCTCGATTTTTATAAGCGTGTATTTGCTATGTATACAAGATGAAGATCATAGGTGAGAAAAGAATGCACTACTGAAACACCTATAATTAGAGAATACAATAATAAAAGATAAATTAATTATATCAAATAAGATTCTAAGGAATATTTACATAACAAATATGTTCCTTAATAACCCTTTACAAGAAGATGGGGCATAATATTTTCTTCAAGATAAGAGTAAAACGACATTTAACAGAGAATAAGATGGCATTGGTAAAACTCATCATTTTATTTTTGTCTTGTCATCCACATGTTACAAGTAGAACGATGTCTATTTTGGAGGCTAAAATGGTGTCATTTTCCTCAACTATTTAACTTCTGACCATGTGTTAAAAGTAAAACAACGTTTGATCTAGAAAGTAAAATGACATCATTTTATTTAGTTGTTTTATTTTTATACTTTTGGTTGTTTTCAATAAAATGAAAAGGGAAGTATATGAAGTGGAGAGAAAAATGTTGAAATTGACGACGAATACCCAAGGGCTTAGTAAAAATATCTTTTACCGAATTTAAAGAAGAAAGAAAATGAACTTGTATATTCCTTCTAGCAACTTATTCACTAACAAAGTGATTATTAAGATTACTTTATTGTACATGACTATGAAAAACAAAATTTGCAGTCAAATATGATGAACCAACATTATCAAACCATAAGATGGGTGACATAGAACACATAACATGTGGTTTACATAAAAGACACTGAATAAAAAAAGTTTAGAAGTTGTGCTTGCCAAGCCTTTGTGTTCACTTTCGATGGAGGAATGAGTAATTATAGAATGCTTTTTAGAACTTTTTGAAATTAGAAATAACCCAAATTAGATTGTAAATACACCCATAAAGCAGCCATCATCATAACTACCACCTTTTTCGCTGTTTGTAAAACACTACAAAGTATATTTGGATTATTTATCAAAAAATAACTAATAATCCAAAGAATGTTTAAGATGTTGAAGGAGACATTTAACAACCATCCAATGTGCCTTAGTATGAACTTGAATAGCTTATTCACAATAAACAAAATGTAAGTCCTATGGCACCCAAGAGGGGGGTGAATTGAGTATTAAAAAACTTTTTACAACCTTAAAACTATCAACTTAATTCAATTGGAAAACTAAGTGCAATCACTAAACCAATATTCAACCTAGTATGGAATGTTAGTGCAAATGTTAAAATAAATGCAAAGAGAGAGTATA
>JAOXYD010023213.1:0-14503 GCA_028565735.1 Pinacopodium congolense | reverse complement strand
ATATATTATAAACAGTTAATTTTATGAGATATCAAAACTATTAAATAAGTTCATTTGGTATTACTTTTGTTTCTTTTGCTTATTTTTAGTTTCTATTTTTTATTCAAAAACTAAAACATATTTGATTGAAATTTGTAATAAAAAACTAAAAATGAAAACTCATCTGATTGATATTTGTAATAAAAATCTAAAAAAATTTATTTTTTTTATCATCATGTTTTTTAATTATTATTATACTATTAATATTAATTTTTCATTTAATTTATCTGTTATATATCAAATTACATTCTCATTATCATTAGAAATAAAATATATGAATATTTAATATTAGTAAAAATATTATTCTTCAATTTTATATAACAAGAGTCCAGCATAAAATATAAAAAATATATTACTTCATTATAAATAAATATTATGTAATTTCTATTGAGCCCAACTACTACATGTATAATAATAGTAATAGTAATAATAATAATATATTATATATGGAGGCATATAATATTATTATAGATGTAGTGTCCAATACGGGGTTTTGTAATAATATTATAGCTGTAAGTTCTTCATTACTAATATAAAACTTTGATAAGTAGAGATGTATTAAATAAATCTTAATTATTTTTGTTATTTTAATTAAATTTTAAATATAATGTTTCTTCATTTTAAAATTTAATCATATCCTTAAATAATTTTTTTTTCAAATTTTTATGTTTTTAAAGTGCAATCTTTGCATTAAAGTCGGGTCAATTCGGGTTAATAAATTGAGTTTATTTGGTTTCGAGTGAAAATGGGTTTAGGTGCATTCGAGTTCGGGTGCATTCGGGTTTGGGATATTAGGGTCAGGTAGAATCGGGTTCGGATCTAATCGGGTTCATATGAAATCGGGTTCGGTCTATTGACTTTTTTTATCTAATCAGGTCAGGTCATTTATCGTCCAGGGCAGGTAAGTCGAGTTATCAGATTGGATCCATTTTTTACATCCCTAATCAGATATAATTCAATTCAAATTTTAATTTAAAATATTTTTAAATACTATTCCGAACAATTTTAAATTATTATAAAATTTTTAATAATATGAAGTATTAGGATCTGACTTAAAAATAAATACAAAATTAAGAGTTTATTTAGACCTTTTTCCTTCATAAGATTGAAGAATGGATGATTTGAATATATATATATTTAATTATAATATATTTCGATAATAGTTTTGTAAATATAAACTATAGAAAATCGTATAAAATTTCAAATAAAATTAAACTAAACGAATTTATTTACATTTTGTTTGATTCATATAGTTTATGTCACTCTTGACTCTAATAATTTAATAAAGAATTAATTGGTTTAATAAAAATATTTTAATAGATAATAGATAATGGTATCAAAAGTAAGAATTAAATAGTGTCACTGCAGCCTCTTAAATATTATTTTTAAAAGAAAGTATAATTTCTTATATAATTTAAGTAAAATATTAATATTTTTATATTTCATATAACAGACTTACTAATTTGATAAAATAAATACAAGGTTTTAAACTAGTAATAACTTTATGTAAAAAAGTTAATTTTATCAAAAAATCAAAATTAAAAAATTGAGCTCCAAAATGAAAAACTATGTTGTATCCTATCAAGGACAATTAATTTTATTTTAATAAAAAATAACTAGACAATAGGACTAAAGAGTATATAAATATTAAGTAATTTAATTTTTAATATTTTAAAAAAAAGATTGATCTAATATCTACACTAAAAAAAGGTAAAGTAAATTTAAACACCATACATAAATTTTCCCATTTTTAAATAGAATAAAAATTAATAGCAATTGATAAAGGAAAAAGTTGAAAATTTTATTTCAAATATGGCGCCATCTCGAATAAATAATACCCTTGGCAATTATACTACTTTTTAATAAAATAATTTATATGAAAAAATAAAATATTAGTACTCTTTTTATATATATTTAAGGCATGATTTGATAGTTAAAATCGTACGTTTGAGGTTAATCTTCATGTAAAATTTACGCTTATTTGTATAAAACTTTAGATGTGATATTAGCCATGATGATTTCAGTAATAATGAATGTTTTTGTAGGTCTTAATGAACATTTTAATATATGAAAAGAGTTAGATGATTCGTGGAATCAAAAAATAAAAGAAACGTAACAATCCAGTGAATTCCATGCCCTACCTCACGGTCATGTTTTGAGCTATGAAAATTTTTAAGAGAAAACATTAAATGAGCAAGTGTCCAGTAGGATTAAGACCACAATAGCTATGACCTTAGTTGTGAATTTATATATAAGTACATGGGAGGCTTGAGCCACAAAAATTTTCAAAAAAAACATCCAATGAGCAAGGGTCCAGCAAATTCCACGGCCATGATGGCCATGCCATTGGTCGTGACTTTGAATATGAACCTGTGGGAACTCTCATAGTCGTGACTCTGGCTATAGGATAGTCAGGTTTCCTCTCTTACTTAAGCATAAATTTATGTTTTTATTTGAGACTTTTGATCTTTTAACAACTTAGAGCTACCATCAATAGACTAAGAGACATTCCTATGTCATTTTTGGAAGATTTTGGAGAAAATTAAGGAGGAGAATTGAGCAGATTAATTAAGCTTTGCAAATTAAGATTGAATTCTAATAGCTTTAATTGAAGATTGAAGCCTCAAATCACTTCACGAGAATGAGTTATTCAAAGCCTATATCTTTATGCCTACTGTTGTACCTTTTGACATGTTTATGAAACTAAATTATCATAGGATCTAAGATGATATGGACCCTAAGATACAGTGTTTTTTTTTTTATTCAATATTTGTATTTCTAGATTGTATCATAGATTTGTTTATGTATACATAGTGTTAGATTTGATACTTATGTGAATGCAATTTCAATTCCATATTTGGTTTCATATATCTAGATTGAGAGCTCATTTATATGAATAGATTAATTCATAGGTAAATATACTTGCATGGAGTTATAGAGATAGGTTTATATATGCTTTTCATTTAATTAAATAATAGGAACCATAGAAGAAAGTAATGGTTTCAATTTGAGGTTTATATAAGCTTTTCATCTTACTAAAATAATAGGATCTATAGAAGAAAGTAATGCTTTCAATTTAGGTATTAATTAAGAAGTTATTCTAATTAATCAATCAAAAGGATAAGAGTTATAAAACTTAAGAGAGAGTATAATTCAATTTACGGATTCTATGATCTAAATGAATTTAGGTAAACCATTGAATCAAAGTTAAATAATGAACATATAAATGTCTTACAAGAATTAATCATCTAAATTCTAACTTCATCATTTTCACACTTAATCTAGTAACATGTCTGGGAATTTCTAGTTAGCTATCTAGTTTAATTTTAGTTAATTATTAAATCAATCACCGATTTAGATAGGTTAGATGATAGAAAATTGAGAGTATTAGTAGCTGAGCAATCTTTATAAGATGAAATTTAGACTCTTATAAGCTATACTATGATACTATAAGTACACTTACCTATTAGGTCTTGGTATTGTTTTGTCTAAGATTTAAATTTTATTTTATTTAGAACTTAGAGTATCATAAAAAGACATAACAAATTTTCAACGTAATTGCAAGGGATTGAGGATATTAGGAAATCCCAATCTTTATTAGTTTATCTATTTTACTTTTATTTATCTCTTTTTTCATTTAATTTGTTTAAAACTCTTCATCTTACATGTACATTAGTCTAAGACTAAGAATCAATTTATAAATTTATTCACATGAGGTTGAAATTTAAAGAACTTTTCATTAGACATTAAGTGAAAAGAATTTTGAAAGTTTGCAGTAGCTTAAGGCTTAGCCAACAAATTTAAAAGAAAATATGGATAGAGAGGTTATTTATAGAGCATAACAGACAACAAGGGACTTATTAATACCTTTACTCTAAGTAATAGAATCAAATATTAATATAATAAGGGTAAAGTCAAACAACTTTGAAATAATTCCCCAGATGATTTAGATATTCCATAATTAAATTTGGTTTGATGAGTTACTGTATAAGGATCCAAATATACAAATCATAAATTTTCTAAAGACTTGTGACACATTTAAGCTTAATAAAGTTTTAGCATAAGCAATTAGACTCCAGTTGTTTCCCTTCACTTTGAGAGATACAGTCGAGTCATAAGTTAAGTCAAACCCTTCAAATTCCATCACCACTTAGAACTATTTGGTAGAGAAGTTTCCAACGAGGTACTTCCCTCCATCTAGAATAGGTAAGATCAGTAATGATATTTTCTTCTTCCAACGATGGGAATAGGAAACATTATATAATGCATGGGAGAGATGGAAGGAGCGGCTGAGGAAACGACCTCATCATGGTTTTGAATTCGAGATATTGATGCAAACATTTCATAGTGGTTTGAGCTATGTCACCAAACACCTAATAGAAGCATCCTTAGGCGGTAGTACAAGTTTTAAGACACTTAAGTGACTATAAGAATACCTATTAATAGGGGTGGTAGTGCACATAATGTTGATGCAATTGCCTCTATAGAAGTGAAAATTTATGTTTTAAAGAATTTATAGTAGTATGGTGGCATCAACATTAGCTTAGGTTATGAGTAATGATAAGTGTGGGGGTGGACATGTTGGCCATGAATGCCAGTCACCAAGCATTAGAGGATATTTGCCTATTTGGTAGTTTTATGCTATATTTTAAGTATATAGATCGTAAATTTGTAGTATAACAAATATCATCCCATAAGGATTAGGATCAATCACCTAATAACTTAAGTTATATTTTTCTTAAGGCACAAAATAAAATGGTAATAACTGAAACTATACTAAAGTTGGACAATCTAACAAGTTAACAATCAAAGGGTGAAAGAACTTGAGAAATCAAATATTAACAGGTGGAATTACTTCTATCCCTATTTGATCTAATTCTTACATTATTGTTTTAGTCACCCTCTCTCAAGTTGTAACTAAGTTTCCCTAGTTGAATAATAAAGGAATTATTTTGTAATCTCTCATTCTCTCAAAACTCTTCTAACAACCTAATTAGTTATGATGCAATCTTATAGATAATTTAATTAATTAGGATCTCTCTTCAAATAATTAATGGCCTGATAATTACGGGTCTATTAGAATACTAACTCTCATTGTGCATACTAACACTAATGTCCTAATCCCATCTCTCAAAGTGAATCAATGAATAAGTATAATAAAAATCATAAACATGCATCCATTGAATCAATAAGATAAAGTTCAAAAAAATAGTTCAAGAGTAATTCCTAAAAAAATGTTTAGTTACACATAATGTTAATGAATGCCCCAACAATCAAATTCTCCATTCAAAAAGATATAAAAGGAAAGAAAGAAGAAAACTAGATAAAGCTTTATAATCTTTCTCCTCTATCCTTGGTGCAGGAAATCTGGAAAGTGAGTTACTCTTGATGAATTTGGTGTTTGATCTTAATTTCTCTCCCTTAGAACGACTAAAACTTATTTATTGCCTCTTTGGTAAGTCCTTTAATGAATAATGGTAGCTCCCATGGTTTCCAACCTTTATATATGTGTAAAAGTAGGCTTCTATACTTAAAACAAACGTAAGACTTGTGTTGGAAAATCTAGGGTGTCACCCTTGTGGACTAGTGCAAGGGTGATAAAAACTTTCTATCAAGATCTTTCATAATCGCACACCTACATGATCATACACTAGAGGGGCCATAAAATTGGTTTTTCTTTAACATCTTGTTGCTGGTTGATAACTCTTAAAGTATACATATTTTAAGCATGATTTAATGCTTCTTTGAATTGATTTTAAGGGTATTCTATGTGATTTATGCATATATTGAGTTAAAACCTTCAAATGTGATGCTAATAAGCAATTTCTATGTTTACATTCATTTTATAAGACTTTGATGGACATAATTATGGAGCTAGAAGAGGTGTGGAACAACATTGGAGACTTAGACCATCATGTATGGGAGGCCATATCAAATTCCGTGATTATTTGAAAAACCATGAGGAGTGCATAAAGGAAAGAGAATGATAAGCTTAGTTGAGCTCTAAAATTTGCATAGTTGACTTGGGAAAGGCATTAGGTGTAGTTTTAGAGCTCTAAATGCTATGAAATTTATAGGTGCTAGAACAACATATCATGAAGCTACATACGAAATTTCATGGAAATTATATGAAGAATGGAGAAGATATTGCAAAAATACCAAGTGGTGCTACAATGTAAACATCACACCATCAGGACGCCTCCCCACTTCGTACATAAAGATTTTTTAGGTTTTTGGATGTTTTGGGTGGCTAAAAAAGGACATCCATTCAGCCGTCATAGGGTTGACTATCATTTTAGGTCAAGCTAGGGAGGTTTTCATCAAGGTTTGAAGGAAGAGAAGGCATCTAAGGACAAGAACTCAAGGTTTAAGGGAGTATTTCATCATCCATCATTAAGATTTCAAGGATTTAAGAAGCTTTACCATGAGTTTTATAATTTCCTTTGTCTTTATGATTGTTTGTATGATTAAAACTATGTTTAGGAGTCAAACTCTTCATAGGATTTAGGTTTTTATGAACTTTAAAATGTAGTATTCTTTTTTAATCTTGTTTAACTTGTGAGTTTCAGATTTTTGAATTAGATTTTTTCATGGATTTTTAGTTCCTTTGGAATTGAGTGTTTTGCTAAAGTAAACAATTGTTCGAAGTTTTGATTATATGTATAATTGAGATTGCAAAATTTCTTATATGCATTAGATCATTCAATGAATAAAACGTCTTACATAGGGAGCTAGAGATAGTGCTAAATAAAAGGTCTAGGTTAGGTGTGAATCTAGCCAAAACAATAGGTTCCAAAGAGCATGTTAATGAATTCAATTAGGTATAAAGGGATAGAGAGGAGTTTTGCCTAGTTTAATTGAATTAGATATAAGTTACATTGCTTAAGAAAGAGTGTAATGTATATTAGCGAATCTATGGTCTAACAAATTTGGAATTCAAGTTAAAACAATGCAAACAATTGAGTATTTAGACATCCTAAAGGGATTAATCACCTAAATTCTACCTTCATCATTGGTTGTTTATCCTTACAAGTTTGTCCAGGTATTTCTTTAGCAATAGCAGTCTTTTGTGGTTCAACATCTAGACTCATCCTAGCTATATTGCATTCAATAGGTGCACTTACCACTTTTGTGTGTTGTTATATTGTTAGTATATTCTTGGTTAATTTTCTTTTGAAACTTAGGTATTTGAAATAACATCATCATCAGTTGGTCTAGGCATTAATTAAGTTCAAATAAATCAATCTTTTAACATGCAAGTCGAAATCAATTCAAGATCAACTGTTACGGCAAGTATGTCGATCAACAAGTAATAAAGTAGAGTATATTTAAGACTCTGAATGTTGAACCCATGTGGAAAACACTATAAGTACTACGTCACTCAAATTACAATTATTTAGAGAACTTAAGATTATGAATTAATGATAATTGAAACAACTCAATTAACCTAAAAACTTCTAATCAATGCAAAAGAATTTAAATTATCTTAAAGATTAAACTTTCAATACTTCAATTCAGTGATGAAAAAGTTGGAATGCCTAATCTAGGATATCTTCACTAAATTAAGCCAATGATGTGGTTAAGACAATACCTTATCTCTAATGAACCTAAGTTGAAGTTTGAACATTCATTAATTTTAGGAAATAAGCTTAAAGTCCAAGAAGTTTAACCCAAAAAATACCTTATTTCTAGAATAATACCCTTATGGTCAACCAAAGTTTTTTCATTCATTAAATTAAACTCCATTCTTTATTGATTTATTTAATAATTAAGGTAGATTTCTCGAATCTGTAATCATCTATTAACTTTATCTTAAGTGACCACGTCAAGATAAGCTTTTAGAATTCAAATAAACAATGAATACCATCCAACATGTAATGGGGACTCAATCAAGACATTTAATAACCTATCCTTAGCTAGAAATTAGATTAAAATAACATATATATCAAAGAACATTAAAGATCAAACTTAGGTAACATGTTCTTGCATATATGTAAATAAAAAGCAAGAAACAAGTTATTAAAGTTTTAGAATGAACCAAAAGAAGCTCTAAAGTTCAATACAAATTTAAATCATTGAATCAATCTCCTAGAATCTTTAAAAACAACTTGACATTACCAAATACAAAGCTAGAAAATGAAAATGAATAAAAAAACATAACCTAGAGAAAGAAGAAGAAAAATCTAACTAGAGAATTGATTTTGGATGCCTAAAATTAGTTTTTCATGCTTGAAAATAACTTCAAAGGCTCCTCTTATATCCCCTATATAAGGTACTGTAGGTTTAAGCTAATTGGAATTGATTTGGTTAGAAATATAGCTAGAAAACTTGTGACAGCTACTTAAACAGCTCTTGAAAAGGTCTTAGATGATGTCATTTAGATACCCACACTTAAATTTAACATTCTCCCTAATATTTATAAAATCAATAAGAAAGAACAATATTGGGAGAAAAGGGAATAGGAAACACCCAGATGAGAATAATAATATTGCTTGACAATCCGTTGAGGTGCACATTGAAATTTGATCTTTGATTGCAGCACATCAAAAATGGTAATTGGAAAATGAAAGTACTGGGGACAATAATAAAAAAAATAATGCTCCATATATAAATATCACATCAAAGTGCATAATAAGAGCAACATACATTAAAAGATATAAAATATAGAGGAAGTAACCAAAATACTACTGAAGAAACAAAATAAAACTGAAACATTGAAAGAAAATCACATTGAAAGCAAAGAAAAAAACACCGAGTCTATAAATGAAAGAAGGAATCAATTAACATCTAGCTACTTGGCCTTAGATCATAAGATATATGATGATCCTCTAACTACTTCAACCATTGCTCTAAGCAATCCATCCAAGAATCATGCTCGAAGCCAGATTCCATATGACTCTTGATCCTCAAAAGAATAGTCATTAGTCCCTGGTACGTGGATTAAAAAGAGATAAATATACAGGAGTAGCATTCGGTGATATTGACTGATAGGGGTTCATTTCATATAAATTTCCATAATGTTTAAATGATAATTTACCTATTTTAATGCTTAATTAATGCCTTTATGCTTTGAATGGTTGAATTTGCATATTAGAACCTAATTGACGTGAAAATCAAGTAAAATATAAAGATTGGAGGAAAAACATGAGCTAAACGATAATAACAAGTAGACGTGTTTTTAAGTCTCTAAGCCCTATGTTTAGCCCTTTTTTGAGGACCTAAATAGTGGCCATAAAACGACGTCATTTAGCTCCTCTTTAAGCACCATGTAAGTAGTAGTCAAAATTTTTCTAGTTGGATCTTTCTCCTCATTAGCTTCAACCTGTTCCACTTACTTTCGACTTGCTCTTGACATATATATGGAGGTTTTGAAGTCAAAAACATAGATGGGAACATAGAAAACATGAAATTATGAGCCAAAATCAGGCTATCGCTAACTTTAGGGCCTCTGTATTACGTTTTTCAACTTTTTGATCTTATTTTACAAAGCGGAGTTTATGTTTGAAGATTTTAAGAACTTAGAAACGTGATTTAGATCTGTAAATGTGTTTGTAGCCTTTTCTGGAGAATTCTTGCATTTTTAGCTTGTTTTTATATCAAAATCCCCTTATTCTTCATGTTAAAGGACATGATGAATAAGATGAATATACTTTGTTTCTTGATTCAAATGCATGGCTAACTCAGTTTGTGGTGAGGGCATGGTTAGTAAATGATTCGAACATGTGCTGAATATGATTTATTGCATGATTGAGGGTTGGCTTGTATTTAAATAATTAGATTAATGCTTATTCTAAATTAAACACTTAGAATAAATTTAAGAAAAAACTTATGATTCGAGAAATCTATCTATACTGTTAGACAATTCATTAAACAACCTAATTTAAATCATTAAATGACCAAAACTTGATTTATTCTTAAGGGTTATAATATGAAAATTGGAACTTTTTAGATTAAGCTTCCTAAACTTTATGCTTAATGTTTAAGATTGATGAATGACCAAACTTTAACTTCATTAGAGAAAAAAAATTATCTTAACCATATCCTTTCTTTGATTTAGTGAAGTAACCCTAGGACAAGCCCTTCAATTCATAATTAAGTCATTTAGATCATTGAAACCCCATTCATTAACCAATATTTCCAATAGTCGATACTTATATTCAACATGATCATCTTTGCATAGCTTGTTATTCTTTTAATTTAAAGTGGTAATTTAGTTGGGAATTTTCGTTGATTTATATTCTCTAGAAAATTGTGACCTAATTGACTTAGTACTTGCAATTCAGTAATTCTTGTGAGATAATAACTTGGATCTTAAATATTCCAATTTATTGTTTACGATCGATATACTTGCCATCATTGTTGGTTAAAATTGTTAAAAGAAAAGTGAGCTTCCTTTGCTTAAACTATTAATTAAATTGGATCGAGTGGCCTTAATAAATAACTAGCACAACAAGATTAGTATAGAATTTGTTTATATTATTTATAGTGTTGAATTGTGTTTTAATTTCTTTTGTTTGAATTGTGTGTTACTTTTTTGTGAAAAATTTTTATTTAATAGTTTGCTTTAATTTTCTTGCTTGTTTAATCTTGCGTGCATACTTGGGGACAAAGACCCAAGAATCTTGAATTTGATTTGGAATTTGGGAAAAAAATCCTTAGACAAAAGAAAGAAACTTGAGCAAGCAAATCTAGAGAGTAGAGACCTTTAGTGAATAATATTTTGATTTACACATGGATCTACAAGAACAATTAGCCGAAAGTTCTTAAGAAAGTCCAAGACCCTTAACCATGATGGATTTAACTTTAAACAATAGAGGGCGACCTGTGGCTAGGATTGTATGGCCTAGGGTCAATGCAAATATTTTTGAAATCCCCCATACCATAATTTTTACAGGTAGAGGTTCTTAGTTTGGTGGTATAAACTTAGAGGATCTTATGAGTACCTATAGAATTTTCTTGACATTTATGATCTTTTTAAAAATAATGGAGGGTTTGATAACATTGTTAGGCTTAGATTGTTCCCATTTTTCCTTAGAGACAAGGCTAGAGCATGGCTAAATACTCATCCACTTGGTTCCATTACAACATGGGACAATTTAATGAATCTTTCATGTCAAAATGTTCCCACTTGCTAAGATTGTGAAGATGAAAACTGAAATTAGTTGCTTTGTGTAGTATGAAAATGAGAGCTTATATGAAGCATGGGAAAGGTATAGGGAAATGTTGCCTAAGTGTCTAAGTCATGGTTTTAACACCTAGCAAAAAGTGGACATCTTTTATATTGGCCTTACAAACTTTACTCGTTGCATTATAGATGCTGTAGCTAGAGGCAATTTCATAAATAGGACTTCAAAGGAAGCATATAACTTGATTAAAGAGATGACAACAAACATTTCCAATATAACTCGGAACACCATCCTAGAAAACCATTAGGGGCGCCTGTTATTAATGATATTGTTGTTATAGTAGCCTAAATGACTTTTTTAAATAAGAAATTAAACAGTTTGGTTAATAGAGCTAGTAGTGGTAGTAGTACTTTTTAGAATTAAACTTAGTGGGAAAATTATGGTAGTTCCTCCCATGTATCATTAGATTGTCAAGTAGGTAATCTTTTGTCAAAGAAGATGAGCAAATATGATATGCTAATTATAATAGGCAAAGTTGTGATCCATATTCAAACACCTACAACTCGGGATGAGAAACCACCTAAAATTTTCAGGGCAAGACAGTCAAAATACCTACCAACTCCCAGCCAACCCACAGAGAGTTCCACCACTAGACTTTTGGGCAACCCCACCTTAACTTGAGAAATCAAGTTTGGAAGAAACCATATTGAATTTATCCATGGAAATGAGTCTTGATTACAAAACCATAAAGCATCAATTAAAAATTAAATACTTAAGATAGCCAACTTGCTTAACTTTTACAATAGTGGCTTCTTAGTAAGTTTCCTATCACAATTGAAGCCAATCCAATAGAGCATGTAAAGACCATTACTCTGGGGAGTAAGAAAGAAGTGGAAACTAGGGAAGCAGAAAAGAAAAAGTAAGCAAAAATAGAAAATAGAGCTGAAACAGTGGTGGAAGCAGTAAAAAAAAAAGAACAAGGGAAATGAAGTTGAGAGTGAAAGTCAAGAGCAAGCCTATAGGCTTTTTTCTTACTTAAATTTTCAACAATATAAGCCTCAAATTCGTTATCTCAAAGTCTAAAGAATTCTAATTTGGATAAGCAATTTAAGAAATTTGTGGAAATGTTTAAGAAGTTACATATTAATATTCCATTTGTAGAAGCCATAGCACAATTCCAAGCTATGCTAAGTTTTTTAAGGACATTATGTCTAAGAAAAGGAAGTAGAAAGATTATGAAACTGTTAAGTTGAATGAAGAGTATTTTGCAATCTTACTTAGGAAATTACCTCCTAAGCTTAAAGGCCTTGTAGCTTTACCTTTTCATATGCAATAAGTAATTTTCAAATAGATAAGGCACTGATGGACATTAGAGAAAATATAAATTTAATGTCTTTGCTTATTTCTAAGATGATGGGATTAAACAAAAAAACAAAGCCTTTAATATTTTTATTGCAATTGGTAGATTATTCTACTGCCTGTGCATGAGGGATTATAGAGGATGTATTGGTTAAAGTTGGTAAGTTTATTTATCCTGTGGATTTTCTAATGCTTGATATACAGGAAGATCATAAGGTACCTATCATTCTTGGACAACCATTTATGGCTACAGCATGAGAATTAATCGGTGTGCATGGCAACAATTTTATTCTAAGAATCTAGGATGAAGAATTAGAGTTTGATGTTTATAAAACTATTTAACACTCGATGGATCAAGACTGTTGCAACTTCACTAGTATTTGGCATGTTAAGAGTGACCCTTTTATTGTATTATGTTCTAGTCCTTTGAAAAAGGTGTTAACTCATTCTCAATTCATAGATTTGTAAGAGGAAGAGATTAGTGAAGTTTTAGGAGCTTTGGAAGCAAGAAAGATGCCCTCTTGTTGGCATCCTCCCTAGAAGTTTGAGCTTCTCGATAGGCTAATCAAGCCTTTTCCGAGGCTATCAATAAATAAGCCACCTGAATTAGACCTTTAGCCTCTTCCTGCACACCATAAGTATGCATTTCTAAGTCCCTCATCATAATTACCTGTCTTTATTTCATCAAATTTGACTAAAGATACGGAGGATAGTTTGTTATGAGTATTGCGAGATCATATATGAGCCATTGGTTAGACCATTGTATATATTAAGTTGCTAAGTCCTTGAATCTATATGCATAAGATTTTTATGGAAGATGGAATTAAGCCACAAGTCCAATAGCAGTGAAGATTAAACCCAAACATGAAGGCAATAGTTAAGAGTGAGGTAATGAAACTTTTAGATGGTAGGATAAATTTTCCTATCTCTAATTTAGCTTGGGCTAACCCAATTCAAGTGGTACTTAAGAAAGGTGGCATTATAGTAGTTCAAAATGAGAAAAATGAGCAGATAGAAACCAGAAAGGTAACTAAATGTCATAAGTGTATTGATTATAGAAAAGTTAAATGATGCTACTAGAAAGAATCATTTTTCATTACCTTTTAATGATCAAGTCATGGAAAGACTGATTGGGCATAGTTTTTATTGTGCGTTAGATGGGTGTAGTGGCTACTTACAAATTCCAGTAGCCCTCGAGGACCAAGAGAAAAGTACTTTTACCTATCCTTATGGCACATTTGCTTATAGGCACATGCCTTTTGGCTTATACAATGCCCCAGCCACTTTCCTATGCTATATGATGGCAATATTTTCTGATTTAATAGAATCTTACGTTAAAGTATTCATGGAAAAATTTTTAGGATTTGGCACATCTTTTGATTCTTGTTTAGAAAATTTGAATAAAATGCTTAAAAGATGTGAAGAGACAAATTTTGTTCTAAACTGGAAAAATTATTATTTTATGGTTCAAGAATGCATAGTACTTGGCCATAAATTATCAAGTAAAGAAATCGAAGTAGATCTAGCTAAAATCAAAGTAATCGCTCAACTTCTACCTCCAAATTTAGTTCGAGTGGTTAGGAGTTTTTTAGGTCATGCAGGCTTCTATTGGAGGTTTATAAAAAAATTTTCAAAAATCATGAATCCCCTTATTAATCTTTTGACCAAGGATGTCATATTGGATTTTGACGGAAAATGCATGCATTCTTTCAAACTATTAAAGGCAACACTTATAAGTGTAGCAATTTTATTTTCTCCAGATTGGACCTTACCATTTAAATTGATATGTAATGTAAGTAATTTCATAATTAGAGTAGTTCTAGGCCAATGAAAGTATAAAACTTTTCATTTGATTTACTATGAAAGTTGGGCATTAAATGAGACATAAAAGAACTATTTAATTGTTGAACCAAGGTGGTTCTAATCATGTGTTTTGATGATGACAAAACATTATTCTTACTAATGTTTAAGTATTTGAA
>JAOXYD010023202.1:0-14503 GCA_028565735.1 Pinacopodium congolense | reverse complement strand
AAAACTATGGTTTGCATCTTTATAGAATTCCAATTCTATGTGATAACACAAACACCATTTATTTGACTAAGAATCCTATCTAACAGTCTAGGACTAATCATATTGAAATTAGTTAATGGGACCTAGGAGTATAGAAGAACCATTAGGTAATGGGAATTAGGTTTTAGCAATGAATGAGGAATTGAATTAATTTGAAAGAAATAAAGTATGGAGTCTAATACTTAGGCTTAAAGATCATCTAATAATAGGTACAAAATAAGTGTCTAAAAATAAATTAGATGAACAAGGCAATATTTTTAGGAATAAGTTTAGGTTAGTTTTAAAAAAATATAATCAAGAAGAAGGAATATATTATAATGAGACTTTTGCCCCTATAGCTAAATTAGAAGCCATTAGACTTTTATTTGCATTTAAATCTTACATAGGTTTTAAATTAATTCAAATGGATGTTAAATGTGCATTTTTTATTGGTTTAATACAAAAAGAGGTTTATATTAACCAACCCGATGGTGTTGAAATACATGATACACTCGAGCACATTTTTAAGTTATCTAAAGCTTTATATGGTTTAAAACAAGAAATAAAACATGATATCATAGATTAAGTGCATTTATACCTGAAATGGTTTTATAAAAAGCAAAGTTGCTACTACCTTATTTAATAAAAAAGAAAAGAAGATTTGTTAATTGTTAAATTTTATGTTGGTGATATCATTTTTTGTGCTACTAATGAGTTTTTACGACAAGAGTTTACTAAATGTATGAATAGGGAGTTTGAGATTAGTATGATTGGAGAATTGAACTTCTTTTTCAGAGTCTAAAAATCAAGCAAATAAATGATGAAATTTTCATTAAAAAACCCAAGTATATAAAGGAGTTACTCAAAAGATTTGGCATGGATCAAGCAAAGTCATTGGGCACTCTAATGAGTACATCCATAAAATTAAACAAACATAAGGATAGTAAGGAAGTGGATGTTAAGCAATATCAAAATATGATTGGTAGTTTACTTTATTTGACTGTAAATAGTCTAGATATTATATTTAGTGTGTGTTTATGTGCTAAATTTCAAGCATCACCTAAGGAATCTCATTTGATAGCTATTAAGTGAATTTTTAAAAGCTTATGTGGAACATTACATTTAGAACTTTAGTTTCTTAGAAACACATTTTGAAAATTGATTGGTTATTCTAATGATGATTATATAAGTAGCTTATTATATAGAAAAAGTACATTAAGTACATGTCCATTCCTAGGTAATGTATTAATTTCATGGTTTAGTAGAAAAAAATTATGTTGCATTATCTATAGCAGAAGCGAAATATGTAGCCGTCTGTAGTTATAGCATTCAAGTTTTTTTAACTTAAATAACAACTTAGGGATTATGGTTTAGAAATTAGTAAAATTTCCATTAGATGTAATAATACTAATGTAATTTATTTAACTAAGAATCCCATATAATATCTTAGGAGAAAGCAAATAGAGATTGGATATTATTTCATTAAAGATCATGTTCAAAATGGTGATATAGAATTTGAATTTAATGATATCATACATCAATTAGTGGATATTTTCACTAAAGTTATGTGTGAGGTTAGATTTTGTATGATTAGGAGAGAATTGGCTATGATTGATGGTTCTTCTTTATGATTTTGACATAATTTCATAATTTTATTATTTTATTCTTTATGGATTAAAATGTGTTAATTTCGTGTTTTCTACATGTTTAAATATTTATGCTTATCCTTTTTATGATTCCAGAAAGGATGAGAGATGTATGTGATATATTTTGTTGTATAGAGGGGAAGTAGCAAGCAATTTTTTAATTCTTTTATTTCTTTTCAAATTATAGTACAATGTATGAATATAGAAGGAGTTACTATTTAGGGAGAGTTGGTGATTTCCTATTGATTTGTTAATTTTTAAACTTGTTGAATTGGTTTTGAAAAAATGGTTTTATGACTTTGATGAATTTAGGGGGAGTTCAGAAGTTTTAAGAATATGATGTTTTTGTATTTTTGTGAAGTGAATTATTTCTTTAAATAGTTTTAAACTTGCTACTATGATTTGGACAAGCTAAATTTGAGTATTGAATGATAATCATGTGATGTTGAGTACGATTGAATGATTTTTTATAGTTTATGATTATTATATCACATGGTTTTTTTCATCATTAAAAAGATGGAGATTGTTGAACAAAGGGAGATTTACCCTTTTTATCATGAAAAACATCAACTATATTAATGTATTTGTGTGTTTTAGGCATTAAAAGATAGGTGTTAAGTTGAAGTGATAAAGAAGATGTTTAATGAGTCTTGGAGTAAAATTGAAAATCATGAAATAAATTGATGAAGACGCAAGGCTTTGGAAGAGTTAAGATAGAATTCATATAGGTTATGATTTGTAATCTTCCTTATAAGTCTTATTTAAGTTTTTTCTATTGTTTTTAAAGAGGCTCACTTTATGTATAAAACATTCATACTTTAGAATATGCATATAAGTTGCATAATCAAGAGGAATTTTAGGTGAAATGTTTTTAATAACTCTATTGATGAGTTAAACATCTTTTTAAGAAGGTTTTGGGTGTGTGTATGAGTTTATCAAGTATTTATAATGTTAAGATAGAAATTTAGAATTACCTTGGATAAATTTTTTATATATTGTTTAAGGTTTAACAGTAGTTGATAGGGAGCTCAATGGTGCCTGATGCCCCCACCATTGTTCTTTATGTGCTTTAATGGTAGATACCAGGTTTCTGTAATGCTGCCATTATAAACCTATGTTGAAAGGAATGTATTGGTGATACATCAACGATGTCATTGATACTCAAAAAAACTATTGTTAAAGAGCAAGAATCACGCTATAACGGCGATCAAGAAGAAAGAATAAATGACTTCTAATGAAAAAAGACTTTGAGAAATGGCTAATAGGCTTCGAAAACAGTATAAATAGGTTGTTTTACACCTATTTTAATCATCCAAGTGTCTTGAAAGCAATTATCAAGTGATTTGAGAATAAAAGAGTCTTTTTAGTGTCTTTCAGCTATTGTTATTAATTCTTTTAAGCATGATTTTGCTGCATCCATATCTTGTTTCATGAGCCTCCAAATACATTAAGGAATGCTTGAGTGAGATTATTTTACAAATGTATTTTTAAGAGGTAGATTAGCTATAGTAAAGTTTATTCTTAATCCTTTGAAAAAGGATTGCTAAGGATATCCTTGAACCTAGAAAAAGAATTGTATTTCTAAATTATATTGCAAAATCTCAATAAGGTCTTGTTGAAGATTAGACATATGAAAAGATGGACCCTCTCCAAACTAATATAAATTGGTTGTATCCCTTTTCTTTTTACTCTTTACTTTTATCCATTTAATTTTTAAGTTGTGTTTGATTTGATTTATCGTGATTATTGTTATCCAAAAATATTCTATTTTTATTATTGTTGAATAAAAAAGTGATTTTTCTGTGATAGTGTGCATATTAAAATTGTTTTATTGAATCACTTGAATTGTTATCTATTTTCTACAACTAGTTACCATAAAGTTTTAAAGAACTCTATATGAGTTTAGGAATTCATTATAGAAAATTTTAAGAATCTAATTCATCCCCCCTCTTAAGTGTCATCTAAGACTAACACATAACATCCATATTTGCAATATCTTCAAACAAAATAGATAATAAATTGAAATGTTACCAGATGTGGGAATTTATGAACTTTCCTCACTAAAGTCACCTAACTTTTTTGACTTAAAGTTAAGTTTTCCTCCAAGTTTAGGTTCAAGTTTCCTTGCTTAAGCTCTCCTCCCTCATCTTCTTTAGGACTAGCTGATTTGTGCTATTCTTCCTGTGGTAATCACTATAAGGGAACTCATCTAATTCCCTCTCATGTGGCTTTTCACGTATAAGGATTTTGCTAGTGAATTTTCCATGCTTTTGAAATTATACTATTCTCTTTCATCTCTCTTATAGTTCACTAGTTGCTTTAACTTAGCACCAATAAATTGTACTTCATTCGCTTCTTCCCTGATCCCAATCATTTCAAGTTAGGCAACCTTTACTAATTGATTATGTTGATCATTTTCCTTAGTGAGTTCCTCAGAGGATCTAGTAAGAAATCTTCTTCTAGTCTCTCTCTATATGCTCCTTTTCACCTTATTGATTCCTTCTACAATCCAATCATAAGTAATTCTAACTTCCAATTCTTTACTCTCCTCGTCCTCATCATATACCATAACCTTGCACATATTAGGAAAATTTTGCCCAAGTTCTACTTCAACCCAGATTCTTTCATAGTTTATGCAAGCTATCTTAGTAGTCATTTCATCCATATGAATAGGTCTCCTAATGGCATTGGCCATCTAACTTAAGCCATCATTGTTCTAATACTCCATTAGGATGTTATAGAGCCTAACCTATATTAGAATAGTCTTAAATTCATCCTTATTAGCTACAACACCTTACTCCCATTTCTTTAAAATAATTAGCCTACTTGTTATATGCCAAGGACTATTCCCCAATACTATTTTCAGTCCTTTATAGTTATTGAACTTTAATAAAATTAAATCCTTGCCATTTATTAGCACATTCTCTAGCCTAAGCTTACCCTACATTTGCTTAATGGCATTAAAAACTACATGAAAAGTCACAATTTTATTTAAAAAGAATCATATAAGGAAGCCTTTTAGTTAAGACGTGCCTTTGTTAGCCACTTTTGAAAGGGAGTGGACTATTAGTATGCCATTATTTGTCATCAGAGGAAATAGGAGATGCTCCCTTAAGATTCTAACTTTATATCACTTAGCATTGCCTTCTAGCTCCTTACTATTTGCCAATGAACTAGATTATCATTAGGGTTTCTTAATCATATTGATATAAGCTAAACCTCTTTATCTTTATTCATTAAACCTTTTGTCATGGTAAGATTTTGGCCCAAACTATCTCCTTTCTCTAAAGATTTGTTCTTTCTAGGTCCAATGGTAGTATGCATGCTAGAATCCAAGCCATCATTCACCCTACAAAGGTTTTTCTTTGATCTCACCTCCCTAATCTGGGTGTAATGAGAGATTTTAAGTTAGAGCTGTGTCCATGATGGAGGAGGACACAATGATTGACTTTGGATCCATATGTATAGAGTAGGAAGAAAGGGGAAAAGGAAGTACGCCTAATACAAAGGACATATGGTGAATGATAGGGTACATGAGGGATAATGAAGAGTTGGAGCCCTAATTTTGAACAAGTTTCAAAGGGAGAGGAAAAATGAGACGAAAGATCCAAAAGAGACAAAGAAAGACTAAAGCATAACTTGGAATAGGAAAAGGAGATTGGAGAAAAAAAATAAGATGACCCTAGAGAAAAAAAAAAAGATGACCCATAACCCCTAGGGAAGAAGGATATGATAATCAATAGAAAGAAAAATAATAATATTTATAGCAATTGGGAGGAAGACAGAAAAAGGGTTATGATAAAGAGGGGAGAGATGGGAGAGATACTAAATAAATAAGAATAAACTTAATCTTTTAAGATAAACACACCACAGAGGAACATGATAGGAAACACAATCATAAAGGAGAAACTAAGATCGAGATTATAAAAAAAAGGGAGAAAAGGCAATAACATAAAGCATGTTTATAGAGGGAAGAGAAGGGTACAGGAAGAAGAAGATTATTAAAACTCTTTCTATCTTAAATCAAGTAGCTTAAATCACATAGAAGGATTCAAAGTTTCTTATTCAAATTCAAACAAATAAAAATAAAAGATATTTATCTATAAACTCAAATAATATTAATAGTCTAAAAATTATTATTAATTAATAAAAGAAAAGACAATTGAGAGAAACTTTTAAGAACCAGTTATAGACTAATCATTTAAAAGCAACTAAAAAAAATGTTTTAGTTTATTTTCTAGGAACTTATAAAATGTAGTCCTTAAAACTAAAGATTTAAATTTAGCTCTTATTACCTTCATTCAAATTTATCTCTCAAGTATGTCTTTTTAAGTCTTCTTTTCAATTTATTAATTTAAAATATATTGCATATGCCACAAACTAAAGTGAGCACGTGACCGATTCAAGAAAATCAAGAGCCTCGACTCTTAAATCATATGTAAGCCTAGCTATTAACTACAAAAATAAACATAAAATCTAAGAAAATAAATAAAAACATAAGCATGCATACGTACATACACAAAAAAATATAATAATATTAGCATTTGTCATAATAAAATTTATATCATAATAAACCATTCCATTGCAGATGTTGGAGTATAAATACAACTAAAAATAAATGAAATGAATATATAAAGGTAGATAAGTTATAGCCGACCCTCCTCAGAAGTCACTACAACAAAGCTAGTAGAAGCTAAACTAAAAAATTTAGAGTTGAGGGAACTTAAACCTTACTGTGTAAGTTCATATTACCCCACAACAAGCAATGGCATGCTCACACATAATATAAAGTTTGTGACGTATATATGATACATAATAAATTATATATAATGCATAATGAATCGTGAAAAGGGAATATCTAGAGGACCTTAATCTCTAAGGATAATCCTCACAGTACTAAACCTCAAATGACTGTGGAGTGTTAACATCACCAATGGCCTAGCTATACACCAATACTCATATAGCCATAATGTTCTCTTAGTCCAAATGGGCTGTGGGAATCCAAACATCATCATTCTACTAGCCTTCACTCAATACATCGAAATCATAATCGTATCAATGACACACTTATCAAATAAAGACAACTAAGAGCCAAGCATTTACTAGGATCAGTACATATCATACATCAATATATGAAATATCACATCTCTCACAATCAATATCAGTGCATATCTATTCTTGACGTATACTCATTAGATGGTCTATCTTACATAATTTTCCTCCTTCATAAGCATAATCAAGCTACACTTTAAATATCAACTGCATAGTTTCAACAAGCAAGAAATCTCACTTTAAATATCAACTACAAAGTTTCAACAAGCAAGAAATCTATATCACAAAAACATTCATAAATGAAATGCTTTAAGTACCCAACATATATATACAAACGTATTAAAATATTGAAATAATATTCCCAGGGATTTCATGATGAAGAATACGAAATTATGCTTATACACTTATCGCATATATGTAGGTACGGTTATATATACATACATACATACACACACACACACACACACACACACACACACACACACACACACACACACACACATCACAATTATAATGAATATTTATGCACCTGAGTATAACATTTTTCTAAATCTAACATGTCGTCGTTCACTTAACGTTGAATCATTCTGAAGAGCAAGTATGAAATTTGTATTAACAAGTAAACATAAACTTACCTTATTACAATATTTCTCTCTTTGAGTCTCATGATATAGATCTCACTCCTAATATTCTTAAAAAATAGGAAAGGAAATATCCCAATTAATACCAACTATAAGTTATTGGACTCAATTAATAATTTAGGACTCAATAAAATTGCTAAGGTAATCCAATTTTGCAATTTAAGCCTAGATCTTATTCTCGTCAAATTTTTCATGATTTTTAATTCAAAACCCACTAAGAATTTAATTATACCACAGTTATAAAAGTTGATCCATATAATTTTTTAAAATTTTTTAAAATTTTAGAATATTTTCATATTAGTAAAAAAGCTATCACTGTGGTGGTGGTTAGTTCAATGACCAACTCAAAAATGCCACTCCTTCCTCTTTCCAATATACCTACCACACACTCTAACCCCTTCTAGTTTTAGTGAATCGAAGTTTTAGAAGTTGAGGATGACTTATCTCCATTCACTTGCCAATCGGTCTGAATACTATTAATTAATACTCCTATTTTTTGTAGCTATTAAAGATAATGGTGGTATTTATTTCTCCAAATTTAGGCTGATTTTGACAAAATAAGTTGGGAAAAGTGATAATATGTCTAGAGAGGTTTCTATAAAGTCATAGATTGCTAGATTTAATAGTTGGACAGTTTATGGTTGTCGAACATTAAACATGTATAGTGACCTTTAAGGGAGTTGAAAATGAAGGAAAAAAAGAGAAAATGAGGGTAAGATGGACTTTATATAATGTGAGAGGGAGAGTATTACAAGCTTCTCCTGTTCTTAAAAAATTTCATCCTCAAATTTTTACATCAAATCTCTAATAAAGAAATAAATATAGATATAACTCTCACATATCTCACTTTGTCCCCTATGTAATTTCCTTAGTGCCACCATTTTTCCACATCACTTTGACTATGGTAATTTATTTCGATCGAAGATGGTGCACTTGACAATCCAAGATGGCCTCTAGTTCCTCTTTGTAAGTTAAGTTCTCGCCCACCTCCACACTATGTATTTGGATTACAAGAGAAATATTGAGAACGTATTTGCGAAGCATAGAGATGTGGAATATTGAATGGATTTGGGACATATATGGAGGTAACACTAATTGATATGCTATGTTTCCAACCCTCTTTATTATTTCATTAGGCCTAATATATCTTGAAGACAATTGTCCTTTCTTTCCAAACCTTATTACACCCTTTATTGGAAATATCTTTATGAATATGAAATCTCTGACTTGGAATTCTACCTTCTTGTGCTTTGGTTTTGTATAACTCTTTTTTTTTTTTGTTGAATGTTGTCTCTAGTCTCTACTTGATAAAGTTAACCTTCTCTAATGTGATCTTGATTAGTTCTGGTCCCTTTAACTACCTTTCACCTTCCTCCTCCTAGTACATCGATGATCTAAATTTTTGTCTGTATAATGCCTCATAGGATGCCATTTCAATACTACTGTGGTAGCTATTGTTATAAGTAAACTCAATTAAAGGCAAATGCAAATCCCAACTACTACTAAAGTCCATCAACACATCTTTAGCATATCTCCTAAGATTTAAATTTTTCTCTCAAATTTCCCATTAATCTAAAGATGGAATGTTATGCTAAAATCCAATCTGATACCTAATGCCTCCTATAATTTCCTCAATAATCGAGATGTGAATTATGATCCTCGATTAGAAACTATCAACACAGGCACCCTATGAAGACACACTATCCACTTAATATACTCTCATGTGAGCTTAGACTCTGAGTATGTGATTTTCACTGGTAAGAAATGGGCTGACTTCATCAACCTATTTATGATTACTTAAATCCAATCATATTAATTCCTTATGTTAGGCCAACCAAGAAATCCATTATGTTTCTTTCGTATTGCCATTTAGGAATTAGCAATGTTTGCATATTACTTAAGGGTTATCGATGCTTAGCTTTTACTTATTGGCAAGTCAAACACATAAAGATATATTTAGCAACATATTTTTTTCAAACCACCCCATCAATACATGTATTTAATGTTATAATACATCTTAGTAGATCTCGAATGTATGTTATACACTACATAGTGCACTTGCTTTAAAATCTCCTCCTTCAACTTTCCTACATCTATAATGCATAATCTTCCATTTATCCTTAAAATGCCTCCTCCATCCATCATATAATCTGTTTGGCACCTTTCCTGAACTTCATACATAAGTTTTTTAAACTTAGGATCTTAGCCTTGAACAATCTTGATCCTGTCTAACAATATTGACCTCACTCTGATGCTAGTTAGTAGTACTTCTAAATTTGAAAACTAAAATTGAGTACCTCAATCCATCAAATCATGTAACTACTTCATTAAAAGCTCTCCTTTCTACTATGATATATGCTTAACTAGCCGAGGAATTCCTACTTAGGGTATATATTACATCATTTGCCTTCCTTAGATGATACTAAATTGTGCTGTCATAATCTATTAGCAGTTTCATCCACCTTTTTTTATCTCAAATTCCAATCCTTCTTCTGAAATATATACCTTAGACTCTTATGTTCTATATAAATCTCATATGTCTTATCATACAGATAGTGTCTTCAAATCTTCAAGGCAAAGATCGCTACTGCCATCTTCAAATTATGAATAGGATAATCTTATTCGTGCCTTTCAATTGCTTGGAAGTATAAGGAATAACCTTATTATTCTGCATCAACACATAACTTAGGCTAACTCTCTAAACATCACAATATAACTAAATCCCCCACCTTCAATTGGTAAAGTCAGATCTCACCTTACCATATGCTCAAGAAGCCCTCTGTCTATAGGTTGTACTCTGAATATCCCTTGAAAAAAAATTTTGATTATTGATATTGTTGCTATTGAAAATTGGAGGATTGTTTTGAACGCCTTCTACTATGCTCTCTAATGGACAAAGCACCTTACTCCATGAGGGTGCTCTCCAATTACTTGGTCATATCTACTAGGGTAGAGGACTTCTCCTAGAAACTCATGATCATACTAAAAAACGGGGGGTCCTAATCCTAACACATAGTGATTATTCTTCCTTAACTCATCTAAAACAATATCTGGGGCATAACGACTCATTTGGATGAAGTCCATTGTACACTCATCCATTATCATATCTCCAAGGTGTAGATTTAGTAACTCTAATCTTAATGCCCCTTAAGCTCTGAAGGACAAGAAATAATCTATAAACATCTCCCTAAAATATGACTAGGTCATTGCATTTAAGTTTGGAAGAATGTGGTCTTGGTATCCATCCTTGGCTACTACTTATAAAAACATCTACACTAGACCCACAAGCTATGTTTCATAACAGTGTTGTCTCTTGCCCCGCTTCTTTACCTAGGAAATCAATAGCCTCCCTAGGTTTAGTCATATCGAACTATATTAAACGAAATCTCAAATATTCTATCAACAACTGCATATTTAACTTTTCTTTCTCTACAGTTGACGGTAAAATTTATTATTTTTATTTCTAATGCTACGTCATCATTATTGAGTCTTAAAACATGGCATTATTGACTTTTATTCCTACCAGGAACATTTGCATGTCAAATGCAAATACCTCATGGGCTCCCTGTAACACCTCTAGTTTCTTTACAAGTAATTCTCGAGTTTTAGTCATCTTGTGCCTACCATGCCTCCCAGTTAATATGGTGGAGGTAGGCATCTCATCCTATATCGAAGCCTCATTATAGGCCTCCTAATCAAGTCAAGTAAGGAATTACACTCATGTGTTCATATTGAAAAGGAAGTAAGTGAAAGGTAAGTACCACCAGTTAGATCAGATGATTATTATTAATGAAGGAGTTACTTTAAAGATCAATTGAGCTTCTATATGTCTATAGTAACAATAACAAAAAATACCTTAGGCCTTAAATCTGTAGCCTAGATTCTAATACTAACTTTGTCATGACTTGAAATAGGCACATGAGTGGCACAAAAAACTCAAAAGTCTAGACTTCTAGATCACATTTAAGCCTAAATACTAATGATAAAAATAAACACAAAATCCAAAAAAAGGGATAATAACATAGGCATGCGTAAATACATACACAAAAATGTAAAATTTATAAAATAATAAACTATATCATAACAAGTGCTACAGTATAAGTACAACTGTAAATATATGAAATGCATACATAGAGGTAGATAAGCTGCAGCCAACACTCCTTAAAAGTCACTATTACAAAGCTGATGGTAGTTAACCTAAAAAATATATAGTTGAAAGGAGTCAAACCTCACTAAGTAAGTTAATATTGCCTCATGATACCCAATGGCATGCTCTCCTACACTATAAAATTTGTACTAGTATAAATACTCATATATGATGTATGATAAATCACTTACAATGCATAATGAATTGTAGAGAAGGAATATCTATATAATCCTAGTATTCAAGGATATTCCTCACAATACTAAACCTAGAATGACTGCGATGAGCTAAGTATCATCAACGACTTAGTCATACATTTATACTCATATAGCCATAAAACTATCTTACTCTAAACTGGCTACGGGGAGCCAAGTATCACCATCAAACCATTCCTCATGCCATACATTCAAATCATAATCATATGAATAATATACATATCAAATAAGAACCTGATTAGGAGCTAAGTATCAATGAAGATCAGTCCATATCATACAACAATATCATGAAATATAATATCTTTTATGATAAATACTAATGCACTTCTAGTCTTAATGCATACTTATCAGTGGCTTGTCTTACAGAATTTTCATCCTCCACATTCATAATCAAGTAGACATTCTAAATATCATTTATACAATTTCAGCAAGCAAGCATTCAGTTAGATAAATATCGTCATAAATGGATGTAGTATTCTTTAAGTATCCAACCTCTATATATACACATTAGGATATTGCAATAATAATCATAGTAATTTTGTGATGAAGAATAGGATATTGTGATTATGCACTTATTGCACATATATAGGTACCGTATATATATATACCAAAATTATAATGAATACCCATACACCTGAGTATAAAATCTATATAAATCTAACATACCATCATCCACTTAGCATTGATTCATTTTAAGAGGTAAAAATAAATTTGTATCAATAGATAGATATGGACTTACTTGGTTGCGGTATTTTCCTGCCTAAGTCTCGTGATATAGGTCTCACTCTTGACGTACTTAGAAAATAAGAAAAGAAATATCTCAATTAATACCATTTACAAGTTATTAGGCTTAATTAATAATTTAAGACTTATTAGAATTTTTAAGATAATCCAAGAGCCTAAATTCCTATTCTTACTAAAACTTTCATGATTTTAATTTACAAACTATTAAGAATTGCATCATCCCACAATTACAAAAACTTGATCCACATAATTTTTAAAAATATTTTGGACCATTTTTTAGTTTTTCAAAAAACTACCACCTACGTATTGTTGTCTCAGCGACGATTAGTCAATGGACTAACCCATAAACACTGCTCTCGTCTCCCTTTTCTAATTGTACGTGCCACATACTCTAACTCCTCCCAATTTGGGTGAATCCAAGATCTAAGGTTGAGGATTATCATGGCCCGAAACCAGTATGTGATCAGCATATGGAACTTGAGGATCGAAATCTCTAAATCACACGTAAGCCTGCTACTAATGATAACATAAATTAAGAATTTTAAAAAATGAATAATAATCCAGCACGCAGAAGGTCCATACAATACTTAATATAGATACAATAATATCAGTGGGCATAAGAAGGAAAATTTACAATACCTTAAATCTTGTTACTGCAAATGCTAGAGTACAAAAACAAACAAAAGTAAATGCAAAGCATATATAGAAATAAGTAGGCTACAGTTGACATACCTCGAGAGTCACTACTGTAAAGTTAGTGGTAACTGACCTAGTAAAAATAGAATTGAGGGAGTTAGACCTCTCTGAGTAATCTCATACCGCCCTACAATACTCAATATCATGCTCACATATAATAATGCACTAACAATAATATGTAAACAAATATATCGTATGTCTAATCACATCAATTACATAAATAATCATGGAAAATAAGTATCTGTAAGACTCTGGTGGCCAAAAATAAACCCTCACAATATTACACCTCGAATGGATATGGGGAGTTGAGCATCGCTAACGGTCCGGCCATAATCCTATGCTCATATAACCATAAGGCTCTCTGAATCCCAAAGGGCTATAGGGAGCTAAGCATTACCAATAGATAAACCCTTGCTCAATGCATTCAAAGTTATAATCACATCAATAATAAACAGAGCAAATAAGGATCTGACCGGGAACCAAGTATTAATCAGCATCGATCCATTACATATCTTAATATCACGAAATATGATAACTCTAAAAAATCATAACCAGTGCTCATATAGTCTTGATACATACCCATTAGGTGGCACGTCCTATAGATTTTTTCCCCTCTAAACTCACAATCATAAAACAACATATCAATGTATAATCTATAATGGGTATGTATCAAGACTCACAATCACACCATTTCACAAAGTAAACATTCAGTTATGTAATAATGATCACGCTTGTATGCAGTATGTAACCCAAACGTATCCGCTAAGATATTTTGTTAGTATTTATATAGGCTTGCAATAAAGAGAATACGCGATAGCGTACCCATAGGTACTTCTTATATATATATCGGTGTACTAAGTAAATAAATATATATTTATGCATATATATATATATATGAATATAGATAGTAATCCTTACCAACATTGAACTTTATTCAAAGGTTGGTACAAATATAGTAATAATAAGTTGATATGAACTTACCTGATAAGGGAACTCGTGCATCTAAACCTTGCGATGTGGGTCCTGCTCCTAATGTACCAATTAAATTAAAAGAAAAATATCATATTCCATGCTACAAAGGAGCTGTAAGTCCTATGGCACCCAAGAGGGTGGTGAATTGGGTATTAAACTTTTTCGCAAATTTAAACTAGCAACCTAAATTAATTGGAAACTAGATGCAATCACTAAACCAATATTCAACCTAAGATGAAATGATAATACAAATATAAAAATAAATGTAATAGGTTGAGATAAGAAAAATTCACAAGGCAATTTTAAAGAAGTTCACCTATCCCAAAGATAGGCTACGTCTCCTTTCCAACTACTTGTTGGATGATTCTATACTAA
>JAOXYD010023191.1:0-14503 GCA_028565735.1 Pinacopodium congolense | reverse complement strand
TTCTCAACTGTATGCACGGGCGCAGAATTGAGAGAGTCATTTTAAGGGAAATTTTTGGGTCAACCTAAACCTTAAGGGTGCATGTACATGCAATTGAATGTTCTACATCCCTAATTACACTTCTAATTGTAAGAAAATATAAGAGAATTGGGCTAAATTCTCAATTCATGATAAAATTCCTAAATCTAAACCCTATAGCCCTAAATTGATGCAACTTTCAAAATAATTAAAGAGTTCGTTCGTTATACAATCTCACAAGACATCTAGTTATCTACAACATTCTCTATATTTATTCAATTGATGTGATGGTTTGGTTGACCGATAGACATTTGTCTATCATTCAGTCGACCGACCTAGCTCATTCGGTCGATCGACATAAAACCAAAAATCTGAATGAGACATGCATTTTAGATCAACATAATTCTTTTCCTAATGTCGTATTAATCAGCTTATACTTTCAACAATCTCAAACATCAAGAAGAAAAAAGATCAAACAAACAAGACTCTTGATTGTGTACCTATATGCATGTTCTAAGAATTTGTGCATGAATGTTAAATTTATAGGCCTCTTAATAAAACCCAGAAATAAAGCCAAGTAAGATTTATGTTTATAAACATATTTAAGCTTATTTCTTCAATCTTGAATCTTCATGCGGTTCTTCATTTCCATCTTTTAAGATTCTTTGATTGATTTTCTTGAGCTTTATCAAACCCATCTTTCAAACATACTCAAAATCATAAATATAGTTTATTTAGTCATTGCCAAAATGAGATGAACCATCCTTGGTTCAACACTTAAGAATAAGACCTTTGATTAATCTGAAAAATAGAGCTAACAATGTAATAATATGAGTAGAAAACCCCCTATGACAGTTTCTAGACACTAATGTGAGTCTTAACAGCAAGCTTCAACAACTAGCAAAGCAGAAAACAACTTAAAACTCAAATTATAAGTGTCTGAAGCCTAGAAACTCTAAGAAAAATGTAGAGACAAGATAGAGAATCTCTCTCTTAGTTCCATATTGTTGATTGGTGAATTCTATTGATTTTGATATCATATTTTACTCTCTTTTTTTGCCCATTTGATGTATGAAAAGCATCATTTATGAGTTATTATTGTTGATCTTAGGAACATATGGTGTTTGGAGAAAATTGGAGAAGTTTGAAGTGATGGTTGAAATCTGTACCATCAACGACGCCCTTTCCAGCCCGTCATTGAAGGCACTGTACGTAACGTTTCACTTAAAATCAGCTTCAAATCACTACCAAACGACATAACATCAATCGAAAAACCATAAGAGTCGTCCAACAAGTATAAAAGAGCCTAAAAAACATAACCAAGTGAGGGGAGTTTGGGTAGATTGAAGAGAGAAACATCCTAAGGTAGAGAAAGTGCTTTTTTTTCTTTTCTACTTAGTTTAGCTTAGGTTTTCATTTTAATTTGTTTAATCTTGGCTTATTGCTGCTAGAGGGAGTCCCAAGAGCTTGTAAGTGGGTTCAAGGAGTGGACTTCAATATATTTGGACCAATTATTAGATGTAATTCCTTCTCTTTTTATCATATTTTTATGAACTCTTTATTTTATCAATAAATGTGTGTTTTATGTTAATATTCTAGATTTTATTGATGATTATATGTGTTTAATTTTATTGGTTGGGGTTAGAATTCAAAGGGGTTTTGTGTAATTGGAGGATTTTTTCCTAATTAAAGTATTTAATATTTAATCTTGCGGGACTAACCATCTTAGTGAGATTTTTAGATGATTAGAAGATCTTAACCATAGGCTTTTAATTGTTGGCATATTAATTAGTAAACACAATTGAAATTAGGTGTGGACCAAGCCCTAAGGTGTTTTCTGATGGTCCCTAAGATTAACAAACTTAATTCTAGGCATCTTGATATTAACGCCTTCTATTCCAATTTGTTTGTTGGACCAAGATAAATGAATTAAGTTTAGGAGAGAAAAGATGCTTCCCTGACCATTGGTTGTGTCTCGCATTTGTGATGAATGCCTTAAATCTGTCCAATGAAAAATCCATTGCAATCCAAGCCCTAGCCAAATTACCAATTGTTAGACTCTTATCCTTTAGCCTTTGCGTAGATTGATCTTTGTTTGTTTTAGTTGTTTTATTTGTCTTGTGTGTCTTCTTTTAATCAATCATCTATAAGTTGTCATCTAGACAACTCCAAGATGATTGATTAAAAGAAGACACACAAGAAAAATTAAAAAAAGTAAAACAAACAAAGATCAATCGAAGTAAAGGCTAAAGGATAAGAGTATAAAAATTGGTAATTTGGCTAGGGCTCAGATTGCAATGGATTTAACAAAAAAAAAAAAACACATTTCATTACATAGATTTAAGGCATACATCACAAATGCAAGACACAACCAATGGTCATGGAAATATCTTTTCTCTCCTAAACTCAATTCATCTATCTTGGTCCAATAGAAAAACTGGAATAGAAGGCATTAATATCAAGATGCCTAGAATTAAGTTTATTAATCTTAGGGACCCTCACAAAAGACTTTAGGACTTGGTCCACACCTAATTTCAATTGTGTTACCTAATTAATATTCCAAAAATTAAAAGCCTATGGTCAAGATCTTCTAATCACCTAACAATCTCACTAAGATGGCTACTCCCACAATATTAAATATTAAATACTTTAATTAGGCAAAAATCGTCCAATTAAAAAAAACCCCTCTCAATCCTAACCCTAACCAATCAAATTAAGCACGTATAATAATCAATAAAATGTAGAATATTAATATAAAACACACATTCATTGATAAAATCAAGACATCATACAAATAGGATAGAAAGATAAGGGATTACAACTAGTAATTGGTCCAAATCAGTTGATATATACTCCTTCAACCCACTTGCAAGCTCTCAGGACTCCCTCCAGTAGCACTAAGCCAATATTAAACAAAAGAAAAAGAAAATCTAAGCTAAACCAAGTAGAAAAGGAAAAAAATATACTTTTTAACCCTAGGATGTTTCTCTTTTCAATCTACTGAATCTCCCCCCTCCCCCAACACTTGTTTATGTTTTTTAGGCCCTTTTATACTTTTTGGATGAATTTTAGGGTTTTTAAATTGATGCTACGTCATTTGGTAGTGATTTGAAGTTGTTTTTAAGTAAAATGTTGTGTACAGTGCCTTCAATGACGGGCTAGAATTGATCAGCAGCAGGTTGGAAAGGATGTCGTTCATGGTGTAGATTTTCACCATCAACGACCCTTTAATCATCTTTAACGGTGCCTTGGTTCCTTCAACGGCACACTAGCAGGGTGCCATTAATGATCTACATAATTATCCCTTCCTTACTCCAAAATCACTCCAAACTACTCTAATTTTCTCCAAAAACATATGTTATTGAAATCAACAATAATAACTTACAAATGGTGCTTTTCATACATCAAATGGGAAAAAACTAAGCAAAATATGATATCAAAATCAATAGAATTCACCCATCAAGAACACCCCTACACTTGAATTGTTCTTTATCCTCAAGCAACTCACTTAGGCACTCAAAAGAAAACCTTAAAAAGATGGCAAAAGGTTAACCAAGCAACTCAAAATGATTCATGAATAAAATTAAATTAGTATCATCCAATTCAAGGTTGATAATGATTGAACTCATATGGTCATTATATACAGTAAATTCAACTCCTCAAGCATCATACTAAATATCCAGAAATTCACTGAGATCTTCATGTGAACTTTTCATAGATGGATCATTAAGTTCAAATCAGTAAGTCACTTATTCAATCATGAAAGATCCTTCAAAAGTACTATGCAACCAATCATTCCCATGGAATCACAATTGTACTTGGTTAACATCATGCCTTCTTCAAATATCAACTCAATTCACAAAAATCCATATCATATATAAAATAAACAAAAATAAGCACAAAACACTCAAACACAAATGAGCAAAGGCTTGGTTAGGAGGTTACTTGGTCTTGTAGATGCGAAAGTGAAAAACTTGTCATGAACATCCCCGGTTACGTAACTAAGCCACCTTTCACCAACTTGTTATTACACCACTTATGAACTTCGACCTGGTGAGGTATGAAGCCAGCGGAGTGAAAAATTACTCAATTAACTCTCTATTTTTTCTCTCTTTTTTTCTTTTCATTCTTTTCTTTCATTAATTATTTTTTTATTTTCTTTTCTCTTTGCTTTTCTCTTTATTTTTCCTTGCAAAATAAAAAAGCATTCTACATATAAAACATCATAATGATCATCAAGCATCCATTTCCTCAAAGTTATGATATAAACCAAATGTCATCGATCCTCAATATTCATAATCAGTTGCATAAACTTCCAAATTCACTTAGATAATCAAAATCATTATACATATGTATTAAGATCTATTCCAAATTCAAATGCAAATCCATTGGACTTTCTATATCAATTTAGGATTATGAAAAAGGAATCAATACATCATATATTCACAACCACAATTCAGAAAAGTCATGATCAAACAAGAATTAGTCAACACCAATCATATCAATCACATGCATCAAATCAAGATATACCAGCTAACATTTAACCAAGCTTAGCATTATTTCCAATCAAAATGACCAAGTTCATTACAAAAAGACTCGCAATAATTCAAGTGAGTCACTCTCAACATCATAATCAACTCACATCCGATCTTTCTTGAATTGTTTATGTGTTTATGTGTTTTCCACTCTTTTTATAGCTCTAAAACATGCCTACTTGGTCCTTCCAAAAATAAGAATTCATTAAGATCACGCCTCAGCCAAAATTGTTGAGATTTAGTAGCTAATTTGCTTGTCTGTGCCTATAGTAGCGGGTTGACTCAAAGCATAATGACGTTGTTTAAGAATGATTTAACCACCTTTGATAGTCTATTATTGACTCCTTCAATGTGGGTTTTTAGACCATGTCTCTCTAGACCATTGTTGATGGTTCAGAACATAACATTTTCTTCACATTTTTGCTCCAATCTTCAATTTGATCAACCATCTAAAAATTAAACATTATAAAACATATATTCAACACTTAAGTACTGAATTAGGGGCCATAATTCATTAAATAGTCAACAAAAACTCAATCAATATGACCCCTAATAGAAATCAAGCTCTCCCGTCATACTCTTGACAAATCTTAAACATGAACACTTAAAAATTCCTTACATAAGTTGTCATTTGTTACCAAAAGAAAAAGAAAGTAATGTCATTAATGTAATTTTAACGGTAATATTGTCATGCTTATGATTTTTAGTGAAATTTTTTGAATCAACCTTTTATTTAAAAAAACATTTTTCATGAGGAAATGAACTAAAACTATCATACCAATTCTTAAGATCTTGTTTTAAATTATATAAAAGTTTAAAATTTGTAAAAATTGTTAGGTGCATCATAAATTTCAAAACTAAGAGATTAGTCAACATAAAATTATTAAATAAAACTACTTAAAATGCACTTTTAACATCCATTTGAAACAATTTAAAATCTATATGCAATGAAAATGCAAGTTACAATCTAAAAGCTTCTAATCTTGCTACCAATGTAAAACTTTCTTTAAAATCCATATTCTTCTCTTGATTGTATCCTTTAGCCATTAACCTTACTTTATTTCTAAACATGTAATTACCACTTAAAATTTTATTATCTTTTTATTTAGGTTTTAAGATCAGCACCTCACATTTCTCAATTTAGATTTAACTCTTCATTCATAGTAGGAACCTAACTCTTGTCACTAAAGGCTTCTTTTATAGTATTATGTTTAATTTGAGAAACGAAAGCAAGATGAGATAAATAATTTAGTTAAAGTTAATAATCCATTTTTTAACATCATTTGTTATTTGACAGGATGATGATTCTTCATCAATTTCTAATCTTTTAGAATCTCCTTGTCTTTCTTGCTTGTTTTAGTGATAATTCTTGTTCATATCCAAGACTAAATCTTTTATTAAAAGCAAGAGGGTTAGATTTATTAAGACA
The DNA here is from genome assembly GCA_028565735.1 of Pinacopodium congolense. Taxonomy (NCBI): domain Eukaryota; kingdom Viridiplantae; phylum Streptophyta; class Magnoliopsida; order Malpighiales; family Erythroxylaceae; genus Pinacopodium; species Pinacopodium congolense. The sequence goes on along the minus strand of JAOXYD010023191.1, from coordinate 8,521 downwards.
AAATTCATGAACTATTCAACTAAAATACTCTTTCTATTAAACAATCTATACGATTTTCCATTTAAATTTTTCTTCATCATCTTTACAATTCAAATTTCCTACGTTCTCCCTAATATTAAAATTTTAGTATTTTTAACAGTAGGTAATCTTTTGCTTATTCCTTTTCCAAAGCTCATATGATGTTTTATCTATAGTTGGCATTGTATTGAATCTATTAATAATTTTACGTATGGTTGCTATGAATTACACCTAAAATTACTTTAGGAAGTCATACTTATTGGCAATTGTCCTACCCATGTTTTGCAATGTCCTATTCCTCTCAACAAATCTATGTTATTATGGGTTCCTACTAGATCAATTGTGAAGGATACTATTATGTTATTAAGGGTTCATTTACATGATAAAAATAATATCGCTCATTATATGAATAATGTGCATTAGTTACATGATAAAGAGATTGGTGAACTAGATGTATAAATTCATTTCTAGGTCTTATTTTGATGTATGAGTGTGGGGGCTCTACTTTGCGCAACATATAACAATGTGTTCCTTTGACCAATATAGCCTAGCAATTTTATATGTATTAGACTTTTTTTTATTATGTTGATGTTTATAATCTATTTAAAATGTCATGGCATAATTCTTGAAATGAGGTCTATTATAAGCTGGGGCCTGATTCTTGTTACTAGATTAATGTTAAGGCTTAAATGAATGGGAATGATATTACATGCTACCTTATGCTTCTAGATAGAAGTTGGACTTATTCTTTCTTTGGTATTACTAAACCCTATGCTTAAATTATATGATACTTGGCTTTAAAATGAGATCTAAAAGATAAAGCATATGCCTAGGACTTATATTCAAGTTTGGATAACTGTACACCTTGCTCATTGATAGGTTCATATTAGGTTATGTTTCTTTAGTTGTTAAGTATGGGGTTTTGAATTTTTGTCATAAAAATGACATGTTTAAGACCTATATTGATGCTCTTTTCATGCAATTGTATTGTTTCTGTGTTCTAAGTGTTTGAGCAATGATCTTGGGCAAAATCTTGATCTTTATTATGTAGGCGTCTAACAGAGCTCCATATGGACTTCAAAGAGGGAGCAAAGTAGGAGAAAATGGAAGAAAGGAGGAAAGAACCCAGGGTTGTGACTTATTCAAATTCCTACTTACATGCCTTATTTATGGTTTTAACAGGTTTGAGGTATGTGCAGTATATTTAAGGGTTAAAAACCTTTGGATGCATCACAAATCATTATAAAAATTACAATAGAAAGGGAAAATTCAGTTTTTTGGAGGATTCCAAAAGCGGAAATCATGTTCTTCCATCAAGAGTTCAAGGAGTTCATCAACTTTTCAGATTTTCTAACTTGTAAGGTAAAGATAAGGGTACATGCTTAACCTTGTTTCTTTACATTTTTCTCATTTCACTCATTTTGAATGGATAATATGATTTTTTTTTTGGGTTTATTAACATCGTGTGTGGTTGAATATTCTTATAGGAAATAATTTTAAACTATTTTGTTAAACTATTATTTATTGATTCAATATATGAATGTTTGTAATATTTATTATGCTTAAACCTTGCAATAGATTAAAAGATTGATCTTGGTAATTTATGTTGATTGTATAATGAGAGTTGGCACAAAATAGACCTATAAATATTAGGTTTGTTAATTTATTAAATAGAGATATTAATTAATTAATAGATTGCCTATAGGATTTCTTCACATCTAGTTAGATTCCTAAGGTTTTGTAGATGGAGAGATTGCCAAACTAATTCTATTTTATTCAACTAGGGAAAATTAGTTACACCTTAAGAGAGGGTGATTAAGGTGTTAGGATATCTTGGGCCAAATATAATTGAGTCAACAAGCTAATTGGGAAACAAAATAGGGATAAAAAAGATTCCTAGTTTTAGATCTTGAATTCCCAAAGTCCTGCACTTCTTCTTCAATTTGTTAAGTTGCTTTGCTTTAGTTAATTTTCAGTTCTTGCTATTTATTTTTATGCCTTAAAAATATATAACTCAAATCTTTAGGTGTCTGAACCTAATCTTTATGGATGATATCCATTATATTACAAGTTTATGACTCGTGCATTGTGGCATAATGTGAAACATGTTAGTATTACTTAGAGATCAACAAGTATTTTGGTGTCGTTGTTAAGGATTAGTAGTTTTAACATCTTTTTCAGTTTGATTGGTTTTTAATTAAGGATTTTGATACTTTTATTTTTTATTTTCAGGTGCATGAACACAAGGAGCTGAAGAAGGTCCAAAGAGCTAATAGACAAAGAGTTTTTGGACATAACTAGACAAAAGAGGGAATTATAAAGAGTAAAGCACCAAGAGAATATTTAAAGAACTATAGAGAAAGAAGGTGAACAAGGAGGTTACCAAAGGACACTTATTAATTTCATAAGGCATGGTTTTAAAGCAAACAAACAAAGAATCACAAGGCGTGGTTAAACTCTCTCATCTTGGAGTACTTCACTACATAGGAGCAACTTGTACAAGCATTGCTAGCCAGGTACTTCCTATTGACCAAGACTATAAGCATTATCAAGGAAATCATTAACTTCCAACAAGGTGATGAGGAGTCATTATATAAGGCATGAAAGAGGTTTAATGAGCTATAAAGGAGTTTTCCACATCATAACCTACCAAGTGAGGTCCTTCCACAAACATTCCACAATATGTTAATCAACATGCAAGAGGAACTTGTTGCAATGGTTGGAGGTTTTTTATTGAGGGAAACCATAGATGCAGCCCATGATATTTTGGACAAAATGGTAAACATAGTAGCTTATGGTTGAATGAGAGGAGCAAGCAAGGATTCAAGGAGAAAAAGGGGGTGATTCCCATTAATTTAATGACAGCCCTTTAAACAAAAATTTCAGTCTTAACAAAGCAACTAAGCACAATGCAAAGAGCTTCCTCATCTTTAGTAAATGCCATGCAATGTTGATATGAACTTTATGGTTAAGAAGTCCATTTCATCGTCGATTACTTTGTAACGGATACTAGTGGATTTAAGTAAGTGAACTACATGGGGAAATAACAGAGAGGTAATAATCCATACTCCAATACTTATAATCCCAACTGGAAAAACTACATAAATTTCTCTTGAATCAATAACGTAAGTAACAGTGTGAGAGCACAAGGCCTACTTGGTTTCCAATAAGATATACTTAGGTCTTTGGAAAACAAGATCAACAAGTTAAGGGATGTTTTGGGTTCCAAGTTTACAAGTTAAAAGGAAAGTAAAAATATTATGTTTCTAAGTCAAGAGGAAATCCAAAAGGGTATAGAGGCAAAGTTTGACCAAATAAAGAAGAATCACACCTCTTCCATCCACAACTTGAAAATTTAAGTGGGTAACTTGCCCATGCCTTATCTTTAAGAAATGCAGGGAGCCTTCCAAGCAACTCAGAGGAGTGGAAAGCAACTTAAGGAGTCAATGAAGAAGGACAAAAGCTTAAAATAGGAGAGCTAAGAAAAAGACGAAGAGGAGGAGGGGGAAGAGAAGCCTTATATGCCATCACCACTGTATAAGAAAAAGATTCCCAACCCACAAATATTCTAGAAAAATAAAATGGATGCACAGTTTTTCAAGTTCTTGGAGATGTTGAAGAAGTTAAAAGAAAACTTGTTATTTGTTGAAGCATTGGATAATATTCCCAAGTATGCTATGTTTTTAAAGGATATTTTAACCAATAAGTGCACTTGGTAAGACAAACAAGTAGTGGCCTTGATGAAAAGTTGAAGCTCAATCATCACTAGTAACTTGTCATCTTAGTTACCAAATTTGGGGAGTTTCATTATACCTTATGTTGTGGGTAAGTTGGAATTTTCTAAATGTTTATGTGACTTAAGAGGAAGTATTAACTTGATGCCTTTATCTATTGTTAGGAAATTAGGGCTAGGACATGTGAAACTGACAACATTCTCATTCAATTGATAGATAAATCCATTAAGAAGCCATATGGAGTGGTTGAAAATGTGCTGATAAAAGTAGATAAGTTTATAATTCTAGTTTATTTTATTGTGCTTAACTTTGAAGAAGATAGAAATTTTCCTTTGATTTTGTGAAGCCCTTTATGAATACTAGAAGGGAACTAGTGGATATGCATGAAGGGAAGCTAGTGTTGAGGACTAGGGATTAATAAATAGAGTTTTGCATGAGTAAGTCCTTGAAGAATCTAGTAGAGTGTAATGCTTGCATGAAGATTGATATTATTAATAAGTGTGTGAAGGATATAGGAGAGAAAGTTAAGGAAGTTATGGAGTTGCAAGGAAATGAGAGCTTAGAAGAAGAGAAATTAGGTGAGGTGCTAGAATAAGAAACCTTGGAGAGAAATGAAGCACCCAATCTACCTTCCCTTGTATAGCCACCCATTTTAATGTTCAAACCCTTACCTTCTTACCTTAGATAATCCTTTTTAGGTGAGGATTATACTTTGACCATTATCATATCTATTCAACATGACTTTGAGCAAGAGGAGAAGGTAATAGAAATTATTAAGAGGATAATAAGGGCCTTGGGTTGGCAAATTTTAGATATTAGAGGCATTAGCCCTAATGTCGTCATGCATAGGATTAATCTTGAAGAGAGGTGTAAGAAAGTGAGGGAAATGAAAAGAATGCTAAATCCAAACATTCAAGAGGTTAATATGAAAGAGGCTATAAACCTCTTAGATGTAAGAATAATTTATCCAATTTCGGATAGTTAGTGGGTAAGCCCAATAAAATTTCTACCTAAGAATGGAGACATGACAATAATAGAGAATAAGGAACGTGAAACAATTTCCACTAAGACAATCGTAGGTTGGAGAGTATGCATTAATTATAGGAAGCCTAATTTAGCTACCAAGAAAGATCACTTCTCATTGCCCTTTGTAGATTAAATGATTGAGAGAGTTGTCGGTTATACATTTTATTGCTTCCGTAACAATTTTTGGTGCTACAACTAAGTGTTCATCTATCTAGAAGACCAAGAGAAGACAACCATCACTTACCTTTATGGAACATTGGCATATCAGAGGATGTTGTTTGGTCTTTTTAATGTTCTTGTCACCTTCTAAATGTGCATGATGCTAATCTTTGTGAATATGATTGAGGACATCTTGGAGGTCTTTATGGATTACTTTTCCATTTTTAGAGATTCTTTTTATCATTTTTTGCTAATTTTGGATAGAGTTCTTCAACAATGTGAGGAGTCACATTTGGTCTTGAATTAGGAGAAGTGACATTTCATGGTATATAAAGAAGTTGTATTAAGTCTCAAGATCTCATGTAAGGGGATTAAATTAGACCGAGCCAAGACAAAGGTCATTGAAAAGCTACCACAACCTAATAAAATCAAGGGAATCCGAACATTCTTAAGTCATGCAACTTTCTACCAATAGTGCATCAAGGTTTTTTTCCAAACTTTTAACTAATTTTTTTATTAAAGATGTGTCTTTTGATTTTGATGCTAATTGTTTACATGCTTTTGATAGGTTTAATAAGGCACTCACCTTTGCACTAATCTTGACATCACCGGATTAGTCACTACATTTTAAGATCATGTGCCATGCTAGAAATATTGCCATTAGATGTGTGCTTAGACAAAGGAAAGAGAAAAGGTTACATGTTATATACTATCCAAGTAAGACCTTGGTAAGAGCTTAATTGAATTACATGACAATTGAGAAGGAGTTGATTGTAGTGGTATTTGCTTATGATAAATTTCATTCATGTCTTTTAGGTTAAAATTTTTTTTTTATAGATCATGCAATATTATGTTACCTTTTTGTCAAGAAAGATGTAAAACCAAGGCTAATTTGATGGGTGCTTTTGCTTAAAGAGTTAGACATTGAGATAACGGACAAAAAGGTAGTAAAAAAGATAGTAGTGATAACTTATCATGACTTGAATGAGGGGATGACCAAGAAGAAGAAGAAATCAACAACCACTTCCTAGATGAAGCCTTGGTGATGATAACCAATCCCTTTATTTCATGGTTTGCTAATTTTGCAAACTATCTTACAAGTGATATTCTTCCTTTTAACTTGTTCTACCAACAAAGGAAGTGATTTTTGTTTCAATGCACTCATTATGTATGAGATGACTCTATATTATTTAAAATTTATGCTGATGATTTGATTTACAAGTGTATTCCTGAAAAATAAATGCTTAAAGTCTTAACCTAATGCCATAACTCACTTTATATAAGACATAATAGACCAAAAAGATGGAGGGTTGTGTATTAGAATATGGATTCTATTGTCTAAAATTGTACAAGGATGCTAGGAAGTATGTGCTTCATTGTGATAGGTTTCAAAGAGTTTGAAACATATAAAAAAGAGATGATATTCCACTCTCTAATATCATAGAGTTTTAAGTGTTTAATGTGTGGTGTTTAGATTTCATGAAACCTTTCCCATTTTCTATTGGTAACTCTTATACCTTGTTTAGAGTTGACTATGTGTCAAGGTGGGCTAAAGCAATAGCCACTCCAACAAATGATATCAAGGTAGTACAAAGGTTCATCAAGAAGATATTTACTTAGTTTAGAGTTCCTAGGACAATTATAAGAACTGGCGGAGCTCATTTTTTGTACTAATTCCTTGGATGAACTTTTGAGGAGATATGGAGTTCATCATAGAGCTGCCACACCCTACCATCCTCAAACAAGTGGCCAAGTAAAGTTGGTGAATCTAGAGTTGAAGAGAATTTTAGAAAAGGCAGTGAAATGTTTAAGGAAAGATTAGGCGATGAAGATGGATGATACATTGTAGGCATACCAGACCATTTTCAAAACCCCTATAGGTAAGACTCCTGTTTAAGGAAACATTAGGCGATGAAGATGGATGATACATTGTAGGAATACTAGACCATTTTCAAGACCCCTATAGGTAAGACTCTTTTTAGACTTGTGTATAGAAAGGCTTGCCACTTACATTTATATTTAGAGCATAGGGTATCTTAGGCAATTAGGAAGTTAATTTTTTATTGAAATTTTTCTAGTGAGAAGCAGTTGTGGTAACTTGATGAATTAGAGTTTTCTTAGGTACAATGCTTATGAGAATTCCAAGTTGTATAAGGAAATGATAAATAAATGGCATGCTATCCACATCAAGAAGGAGTTTAAGAGTAGGGACTTGGTGCTGTTATTCAACTCAAGGATTCAATTGTTTCCTAGGAAGCTCAAGTCAATATGAAGTTGCTCGTTCAAAGTTATTTAAGTGATTAATCATGGAGCTTTAGGATTGGAAAATGGCAAAGGTGAAACTTTCAAAGTCAATGGGTATAAGGGCAAGCTATACTTTAGAGGAACCATCTTATATGAAAGGAAAGTGATTTCTTTCCTTTCCCTTGCTGCTCCATAATTGAATTGATGATGGTCAAGATAGTGACCTCAAACTTAGCTTGTTTTGTTTTTAGCTTGCTTTTCTTGTTCAATTTCATAATTGTACTTATTATTTGTTATTTTGATTCATTCTTGTTTGTTTGAATTCCATAAACTTTGGGTCGTCACTTAAGTGTTTAATGGTTTTTTTACAAGTTTAGATGGCTCTCCATGCCATTTAGGAGACCAATGAATCTACAAAAATAAGCGGAAAGGAGACCTAAAAGTCAAGATCTTAACTAAGAAAACAGGGGGAAGGGAGACCTAATAGTCATGATTGCAATAGAGAAAAAATAGTCACAATCGTGACTTACCAACATTTCAAAAAACCTAACCCTCCTTATAAACCCCAATTTCTTCTTCCTCTCCATTCTCTCATTAGACATACCCCCTTACTCCCTTAAAGCTCCTAAATTCGTCAATTTATCACTCAAATTTTAGGTTTCCCTTAAGATTTTCACTTTATTTACATCTTTTCCTAAGATTTCTCTTCCAAAACATCACAAATAATGCTTTTTAACACTAATTTCATCATTCCATCTTCTCTTCTCACCTCGATTTCTCTCTCTTGACCTTCTTGTAAGTTTTTCTCTAACACCATGGCCAAGAGATTCAAACATGTTGTAAGGAAGAACACCAATCCCTAAGGCACAGCACAAGAATTTGAAAGTTGATTAAGCAATATAATAGAAGAATTTGGAGTCGATTCTCTAATTTTCACAAGAGAAGAAGGTAGCAAATACCTATCTCTTAGAACTAAACCTCTAGTTGCTCCAAAATACTTTGATTTTGCCTTATTATCGTGATTGGGATTGAAAGAGAACATTGACAAGTTGAGCGAGAAAATTTGTAAGGATAGGTTCATTTGTTGTGATTATGTTACTTTTTGGGATTTAGCACTTGAATTCTTCGTAACACTTTAATATGATGGAAGGAAATTATATGAATTTAACTTTATATTATGAGTAGAGTTTTATAAGCTAAACTGTTATATTATGACTCAAATCTTTGGCCTTCCCCAAACCAAGCTTCATGATAAGCATGTCAATTTCAATAGTACTTCATATTGGAAAAAACTTACCTGTTTTGATGATTTTAACCCTCAAATCCCAAAAAACTCATCA
>JAOXYD010023181.1:0-14503 GCA_028565735.1 Pinacopodium congolense | reverse complement strand
TAAATATTTAAACAATAAAATAAGATTGAAATGACATTAAAAAGCATATGAAAAATTAATAAATTTCAATCTTATCATATATCATAAGACCTCTTTGTAATGTTATGTTGATGATTCATTTATTCCCGATAATACTTTATCCTTATTATTTTCATAATATATCTCGTGAAATACTAATTGTTTGTCATTTTAATATCTTTATCCTTAATTTAATATTAATTATTTCAATGAGATTCAAATCATAATAAGTCATACATAATTTGATTTATTGATATATAAATAATTTAGTAAAAAAGTGCTTAAATGGTACTTAAATAAAGTTTTATTGGCCAAATTAATAAAAGTTTATCTTTAATATAAATAAAGTATATTTGATACAAGAAATTGGGAATAATTTCATTATTTTTTTCTAAAATTACAAAATTTTCATAAGTTTTAGTACTAATTTCTTTAATATAAAATTTAAAATTGATTGAAAAATATAAAATTAAAGACTTATAAGCTTATATATATTGCGATAATTAATTAAATTTAATATAAAAATGAATCTTTTATAGTTGCACTAAGGATATGATTTATATGTAGCAATAATATGGTTTGGACTGTTGTAAGATGTGTAAACAGTGGATGTATATTATATATCAAGTGATGGTATGGTATGCATATAATGATTGTATGGTATGTATGAAATAATGGTATGACATGTCTGAAGTGGTAGTATGGTGTTTATTAACTAGTGATATGATGTACATGAAAGGGTGGTATAAGTTGTATGAAGTGGGGGTTTTGCATATATTAAAGCGTAGTATAATGTGCATGAAATAGGGGGTTTATTTTTATGAAGTGATAGTGTCGATGGCATGAAGTGATGGTATCTTGTGCATGCAATGGTAGTATAGTGTGTATGAAGTGGTGGTATGGCGCTTATAGGACCTTCCTTAAAGCATACCCGTGTATTCAAGATGACTACCTTCCATCTTTAGTAATGCTCACTCATATTAGGGAGCTCCCTTAAGGCTTGCTTATACTTTAGGGAAGGCCTCTTTCTGGCTTTAATACTATTGACTCATGTTAGGGATTCCTTAAGGTGTAATCATGTCTTAAAAAAGATTGCCTTCTAACTTTTACTCCACCGACTCATACCAAAGACCTTCCTTGAGGCGTGCTCGTGCCTTATGGATAGTCCATTCTACGTTCAATTTTGATGACTCACACTAGAGACCTTTCTTAAGGCATGCTTATGCCTTAAGAAATATCACATTCTGACTTTAATTCTATTGACTCCTACTAGAGACCTTCCCTAAGTTGTACCTATGGTTTAGAGAGAGTCACCTCCTACCTTTAATTTTGCTAACACATACCAAGGGCCTTCCTTCATGCATGCTTAATGTGTGAGTTTTAAATCTAAATTAATGAAATTCTTTATTGCACAACTTTAAGCGAATTTATCTATCATTTATGTAGTATTTAAGCAAGTTAAGTGTCGTTCCTATATATATTTTTATAATCACTCATCTGAACTTTCGAATTATTATTTAGCCTAATAAATAACTGGTTGTAGAATTAAATACTAAAATTAAAACTAAGTTACTAAACTAATCAACAAAATAGATAAATTAAAATTGCGTTGAGAAGAATAAGAAATTAATTGGGTCAAGTTATCTAGTTTTAGAATTCCCTTGAATCTTTCTTTTATTAAGACAATTTATGTATTCAAAATGAAATAATTTCTTTAATAGAAAAATCTATTTATGTACAGCAAGTATAGATATTTTACTAGAAAATAATTCTCTTAAATTAAAAGATAAAATACATTCTTATACAATTGAATCCATAAGTTTATCTATATAACAAAGCACTTAGTTCATAGTTAATATAAATAAACTAAAAAGCATTCAAGAAGTAGAGAAAGAAGAAAAATCATAGACGATATCCTTTTAACCTCTAAAATTTTCAACTTTCTGTCCACCAATTCAACCACCTTGATTTGTTAAAGCACAATCCAATGAATATTTCCTCTTCTTTTCATTCTTTAGTTGGCTAAGACACTGTCAAAAACTGAAAAGAAGAATCCCTCAATGAATTATCTCTTTCTTATATTTGGCTTAGGGTAGGGGTTGGTCAATGGTTCAGCTGACAATTTCATGGCTACTAACTAATGTTCGTTCTGGCCATATTTTACTAGTTGCTTATTTTGTTTATTTTGAGAAGAGGACAAAATGATTGCCTATTTTTAATCTAGCATGCATTATTAACCATGCTAATTTATGATATGTTATAAGCATATTTATCATATTGGTGTAAGTTCGATGGCATCCAAAGTTTTGATCTTCGTGCTTCATGGGCACACTTTAATATCTTATGCTATTTTGTTTTTAAATTTGTGTCCAAAGTATATACTCCCATTGTTTGTAAGTTTTAACATGCAATTTATAGTATTTGATTGACATTTGTAAAGATGTACATGTGTTTAATTATGCTCGTATTGAAGCTTTCAACTCTTTCTCAGCTTTTTGGTGTAAATCATGCTGAGGGAGAATTTAATCCAAAATTATGGCCTTGCCTTATACTATACTTCCCTAAAATGAAGTCTTAGTATAATTAAAAGATGAGCATTAAATTCATGAATATATTTTATTGGTTACGAAGTTGTAATTTTTTATGTTTATTACATCATTAGATATATTAGTGGCTCCAAATTATCCTTTTTAAGCTTGGCATAATAAGAAATAGAAATATTGTATGCTGTAGACAAGCCTATTGTAACATTAACTTCATGAAATAACATTATATCCAATTCAAGAATTGAACTTGTAACTTAACTGTTAGGTTATTATAAAATCAAGTTTGTCATACACAAAATTTATATAATAAGGGATATAATTTGAATTGAATTTTCAATGTAAATGGATTGATATATATTTTATGCTCTTGGTAGCATGGCAATAGATGAAACAATTGAATCTACATCTATGTTAATATGGCATGATGTATGACATATGACAAATATTATTAATGAGAATGATGGACTTGTTGGACTTGGGTTTAATAAAAATGTAATAGAGGAGAATGATGAAGATATAGGAGCTAACCATGATGAAAATGTAGAAGATGTAAATGCAAATGAAAATAAAGTTGAAGAAGAAAATGTACAGATGGAGATGTGGATGGTAGTTATTCAGATTTTGACATTAATATTGATTTAGATCATAATAAATTGTATATTGACTCCTCATACTTTGGGGGGTTTTTTAGATAGTAATGAATATCCTAGTGGTAAAGAATCAGATGCAGCTTTGAGGGGACCTAGTTAAGGTCGAAGAGACATTGTTGATGTTATGCCCATAGAATAGTTATTGGGTATAGTTTTCAATATTGCAATTCATTTTAAAGAGATAGTTGCTAATTATGGTTTGAGGTTTAAAAGGAATGAAGAAAAAAGTATTATATACTATTGTAATAGTGGATGTCCATTTAAATTATTTGCTTTATATGACAGGAAAGTCATGTGCTTGAAACTTAAATCATATAAGTCAAAATATAGGTGTAATCTTACCAATAAGCCAAGGTTAATTAATTCCAATTATATCTCATACATTTCAAAGAAAATTCTTGACAAGCCAAACATTAAGATCAACAAAATGGTAAATTACAATGAATATGTTAAACTTTATAGCTATAATGGTAAATTGAAGGTAATGAATCTAGGTTCTACAAGGGAGTTTTAACTCAAAAGGATTGAATAAGAAAACATATTTCACTGTAAAAGGATATATATGTATTTTGATGCTATAAAAAAGGATGGAGAAAGTTAAGACTTATAATTAGCATGGATGGTTATTTTTTAAAAACAAAATATTTGGGTCAACTTGTTAGTGTCATAGGTATTGATGGCAACCATAGCATGTATCTTATTACATAGGTTGTTATTAAGGTGGAGAATACTAAAAATTGGACATGGTTCCTGTAACAATTGGCTATGGACTTAGATTTTGGAGATGTAATTAGACTCATAATGATATCATGTATACAAAAGGTATTATGTCAATCTTAGTAAATTTTGTATAATTATATTATTTTTTAACTAGATTATGATTAAAATTTTTAAGGATTCATAAGAGTTAAGAATAATATATTGCCTTTTCTTGCATATAAGATGTGTACAAGGTATATAAATCATAACTAGGTTGCCAAATAGAGGGCTAAAGACCTCATGAAAGCATTTTGGAATTGTGTTTAGGTAAATTTTCCACAATAGGTTGATAATATGCTCATCAGACTAAATAAACTTGCACTAGGTTATGTTAAATATTTACTTAAGTATCTAAAGGAGACATAAAGTAAGGCATTTCAAAATATTAAGTCGAAATGTTCAATAGTGGACAATAATATGAGTGAGACTTTTAACTCTTAGATTTTGGTGGCTCAAGATCATCCCATTATTAGCATATTGGAGATAATTAGGATTATAATTATGAGAGATATTCAGACTTTAGAGAATAAGCTAAAACGTGGAAGAATGGCATACCACTTGAAGTGATGAAGAAGTTAAATATGAATAAGTTGAATATAATGAAATAGAAAGTTATTTGAAATGGAGACATGGCATATAAAGTATAAATAGAGATGACGCACATATAGTCCAGTTAGGAAGAGAGAACACATGTAGTTGTAGGGCATGAGAACTCTATGGTTATCCTTGCTATCATGCAATTATTACTATATGATATACTAAGCAAGAAATAGAGGCATATGTGGATCAGTGCTACCATAAAGACACATTTATGAAAGTATATGATAACATGTTGCAACCAATTAGAGGACAAAAATTTTGAGTAATAAATAAATAAACAGAAATTCATCCATCCCCAGAAAGGGTTATGCCTGATAGGCTAAAGAAAAATAAAAGAAAATTGAAAAGTTAACCAAGGAAGGTAAGTACTCAAAAATTGTCACAAAGGGCAGGATATCAATTATGTGGAAGATGTGGCAAATCTGGCCACAATAGAAGAAGCAGTAAAGAAAACATTCAACCTTAATCTATTCAAACAAGAATTAATATTTTTTTTCAATCATCAAAACTTTTTTAACATAATTTTTTTGCACAAATATAACATTTACTTTATGAATAAGGACAACCTACCATAATGAGAATATTAACTACAACATTTGCAACACTTTAATCCACTCAAGCACTAGTTGAGGTTTGCTGCTAAATTATCATAACTTTTTAAACATAATGTTTTGCATAAATTCAGTAATTATTTTATAAATTATGACAATCCACTACAACAAGAACATCAACTATGGCATCTGCAAACCTGGCCACCTCCATCAGCTACTTGCTCCCACACACATCGATCTATATTAGCTCTAACATCAAGGATGAAGGTAACTTTTGGGTCACTTGATTCTAATAATTTTAAACTTTCATTCCAATTGCAAGAATAAGCTCTAAAACGTAAATCTATTAGAGCTAACTATGAAATAAAAAATTCAATATAATGTTAATGATAGTTGGTGAATTCGCTATTTTATATACTATTAAGAGGTTTACGTTTATATCAAAAAAAAATTTACTATACTTCATTAACTATTATTTCGATCATTTATATAGAATGAACAATGATTACATATTGTCAAAGTGTAGTAATGAATTATGTCTTTGTTTTTAACATCTCTAGAGTATTTCTAACATTTTCAATTGCTTCATCTCTACCATTTCTAGCACATCCATGGTCATCATTTCCAATTTGTTTAAAAACATCTCCATCTAAATTTAAGGACGTATACAACATTTCTAGCATCTAACATTTCCAACATAAACTATTCCTAGTATATAACATTTCCACCATTTCTAACACTTTTAGCATCTATCTTTGGAGCTAATTATGCATACAAAATTTCCAACATTTCTCAAATAAGAGTTAAATACACATAAGAGAATCAAGAATCTCAAGTACAAAAAAATGTTGAAGCTTTTTTATTAGTAAAAAAGATTGTTCAAACATCTAAGTTATATTGTATACAAATAGGCATATTTTCCTTTGATTAAAATTACATTTTAAATCTCTAAAATATGCTTTATTTCATTGTTACACTATTAGATCTTCCATTGCTACATTATTACATCAAACATTACATTGTATATATATAAACTATCTACTTATTCTTCCTTTGGATGAAGGTTCATAGCTACCCTTGCATCCATATTTGCCCTTGTTATAATTATTGTTATTGCTCTTAAATTTCATTTCTTTGAAAAAAGCAACCTCAATTTCCTGATTCTTGCTTACATTCTTCATTAATTAACTTCTTAAAGCATTATAGTTCTCACATCACTATCAGTCACTCAATTAGTTTCTTGTTTTTTACACTAATCCAAGTTAATATAAAATGAGTTTTCATTCTGTCGATGAAACTAAAACTTGAATTAAAAAATATGAAATCTTCAATCACAGAAGAAGTTCACATCCAGAAACAATTTGTAGCCAAATTTCAATTTTTAGATCATTGAATGATAAGAATGATTCAAATTTCAAATTTTATTTTTTTTATCGGTTGGTTGGTTTTGAGATTATTCTACGTTATTTGTTTGGTTTAGAGCCTCTCTAGTCTGTTGTGTTTGTTTCTTCCTGTGGTTTTCTTTCATTGCTGACAGTTGATTGGTTGTTCTTTCTTTGTATCTAACTTTTGCTGCTTAATTTATTCTTACCTTTTGAAAAACTTATTGATAAGAATGATTCTTTTCAATGAAACCAAAACAATTTGATGATGAAAATCACAACAGAAGACAGTAGCATAAGCCATATCATGCATACACTTGCTATAAAAAATAGAAAAACTACTTTTTAGAAATATAGGACACAGATATAGCATAAGCAATATCTAAAAACCTTGATAATTGATGACAGCTTGAACTTGATCAAATCTTTCAATTAGAATATTTTTTCCAATTTATATTGATAACACATCCAAAAACGATAAATAGTCTAAACTAGCTCTATCATTCTTAAAGCATTAGTGGAATTAGTTTAATTACAATTAAAATCGACATGCTATCGCTTAAAAAGGCTTATTCAAGAGGTCTTTCGAATTCAATTAGTAGGTAATAGAAGATAACACTTTTTGCATATACATTGATAAGGCTAGATACCACAATATAGTAATTGCCAAAATTTCATATATTAATCCAAAACTTCATTCACTCAAAACCTAATGTTAGAAGATGTATCTATTTATGCACATCTAATTATGAGTCCTCCCTACAATGAATGCTTTTTAAAGAAATAATTTGCATAAGATGTTTTAAAAAATCATGAAATAGGTTCCCTATAAATTTGTCATCACAACTGATCATAGACTTATAATATTCAGATGATCATTTCCACTCAACTTCCTAAGGTCAAAGACATCATTTAGAGTTCCAGACTTGAACAGTGTGGTTTAAAAACCACAACCACATAACAATATGTAAAGCTGGAAATTCCTAAAGATCTCATAGCACTTTGGATAGACTAAAATCATACACACCTTCATGATGGAGCCATCCATTTATGTTTGACAAATTATGGCCAAAAAGGGATACTAGCAACTAATAAAATTTCCCTTTTGGATACTACTTATATTACGTACCAAAATGCTTTGTTTGGTACATTATTAAAAACTCTTAATAATGGTAATGGTATTCTTACAATTGCTCCTGATTTTAAAATTAAAGTTAATAATCCTACTTTATTTGAAAGATTGCAAGTTTAAGTACAAATCATCGAAACAGAACAAGATCCTTCAGCCATCATGGTCACTTTGCATAATTAGATGATCTATTGACTGCAGAACCAAGTTATTGATCTTAGTTTCCCAAATTTCACTACGGATGCCTTATACATGGTAGTTGATTGAGCTCAAAATAATACTACTATCATTCAAATTTCAAAATAGTTACCACCTAAGGAACTTGAAAGCATGATGCCTACACATAGATCACAAATTACCAAAAAGCATTCCATGCTCCTCACCATAATTTTATTCATACAACTACCTCCCCCATTGCCCCTCCCAATTTTGAAAACTTTGAGAAATGGATCCGTCCAATCCATTTTCCAAAAGCCATGAATGACCACCTTAAACCCTCTGACTTGTAAACATCCAATCCTATCTTGATGCTCCAATTGGATTTTTCTTATCAAGATGTTAAAGATGCACCACCTCCAATACATGCTGGAGAACCTGATGGTTCCTGTATCTATGTTAGCCATGTTAATGGTTATTTTATTTGGTGTGTAAATCCTTTTATGTGTTATCTAGATTGTACCTATCATATTGACTCTTTTAATGACGATGATGAGTTATATTCAACTAAGAGAAAGGCTATAAATTCCAAGAGAACAAAGTCTCATTGTCGTCTATAACAAAATATCTAGCATTAGTCTAATGATTAGGATCCAGACTCTAGGCCATAGATTGGTCCTAAAAACCCAAGACCCAAATCAAAGAATTTATATGAATAGCTTAAAGCAGTTGGGAAAGAACATTGGCTTCATTGGCTTTCTGTCTGGCATAAACCAATCATTCTCATTATTCCTCTAACTAGTCCTACTTCTATTCCTCGTATGATGATGTAATCCTATGAAGAGGAAGTTCCTCCTTTTGAGTGGAAAGCAAATGATACCAACAGAGTAATTTCAAATCCCTATGTTCAATCCACAAGTATCACTGCCCATGGAACACTTGCTTCCACTCCTACAAAAGTCCTTAATTGGAAAACTGAGAATGTTGTTGCTCAGAATAAGGTTCTTCATCGTATTGAACATAAACTTGATGATCTTGCTGGACAGACTCAATCCACTCAAAATCGAGTTGATGCTTTTTCATCCCAAGTTCAAAATTTATATAATACATTACAGGCCTGTATGATTTAACTTGATGTAGATTTACGAAGCTACATTGACACTTACTATCTTGTTATTGACATTTCCAAAAAAGAACAAGAGCTTTAATGTGTCAAAGAAATACTTTAACGAATGTAACGGACATGCAAAAAGAACAATTTAAAATTGTTTATGGGACTTATTTATCCTCTTTTCCTTAATCCAACCCATTTATTCCACTCCAACCTATCTCAAGGCTGAGAATTATGCAAAAATTTTCAAAATGAATTATCCCTTTATTTTGACAACATCAATTCTCACAGCCCACATCTAAAAACCCGTAGAAATCCAAGATGACCCCACAAACTGCTCCCACTCCTTCATGTACCAAACCTATTAACCCTTAGATAAAACTGTTGCAAATCCATACTCCACCAGCATCACCCCCTAAGAATTAACCTATTTGCTCTACTGGGAAAGATAAAGCCCCTAATAAGAGCCCATTGTTACTCTCAATCCTCTACTTGAACCCAATAGTGATGATTATGAAGCCTCTTTTTCAAATAACTCTTATATATCAAAACAAATTGTTAATCTATCTAAATTGGCTAAAATGATAATGGCTATTACTGTTACTTCTCAACAAATTGATGTTAAACCAAAAATCGATGAATTTAAATACCCAAAAACTGAATCTTTAGGACCACAACCACCACTTGGTTCTGTACCTCCTTCTAGACCTACACTTGGATCATGGTTCACTTTTGATAATCTTCCTCCCAAAAAATAACAATATCGTCTAAATAAATTTCTTGCATTGATTGATTTACAAATGCCACATTCTGATTTTACTTTGCATGACATTTTATTAAAATTTACTTCCCATTTTACTGATACCTTATAGGAGTTGTGGCAAAGTCTTCATGAGTATAGCAATCTCACATATGTCCAAGTTCCTTTTATTGGTCATCTTCTTGGCATCATCCACAAAGAATTCATTGGTGATTTCCAATTGATTGATTAAAAAAGTCACCAAGAATACTTAGACTACAAAGATTTATAAAAACATTTTCAAAAAATGTTAGAAATGGATTTAATGATATCAATATTCATCATACATTCATTGCATATCTTCCAGAAGAACTTCAACCAAAATTACAAAGAACTCTTATTGCTTTAAAAAGAGACATGCGAGATATATCTCTTAGGAAAATGTATCAACAAACCTTAGCCACTCTTGGTAAATTTTATGATCAACATAAGTTTTTCAAAAACATGCACAAATGTAGCCCTCGATTGAAAAAAGGCTTGTAAAAGACTATAAAGACTACGACAGGTTATTCGATTGAAGGTTATCAAAAACCTTTTCCACGAAGATTGCGATGGGTTATTCGATTATTTAAATGATGTGCTACCAATGCTGGCAAAGCATATTGATGTTTTATTTGTGGCAAAATGGGACATTTTGCTAAACGATGTCCTAATCAAACCAAAATAAATCTCAAATTATTGGAATCAATTGAAGTTATGATGTTTATTCATAATGATAGAGCCTAAATTTATCACATAATAGGTTCAAAAATGAAGTAGTAGAGATGATGAACAATTTGATATAAAGTTAACGTATCAAAGAAATACGAATGGGGTTGTATCTTAACAAGGGTGAGAAAAAAGATAGAGATAATAAAAGAGAACCTTCCATAAAAGGGTTGCAATATCCTTTAAGTTAGAGGGGTGTTTTGTAAGGTGAAAAGTCTTTATTGACTTTGTCAAAGATAGGAAGATCGATAATAGGGAAGATTAAAAGAGGAATTGGTTTTTGAATTGCCAAAATAAGGAGTTAAATTGGTTTGTAAAGATGAAAGAGAAAATCAGCAAACACATTATGATAACCCTTAATGTGGCAGATAGTGAATTTCCAATGAGAGAGTCAATCTTTCCACTGAAATAATTGGTAGTCAAGTAAAATCTTTTTTTGGGCTTGAAAATCTTGGGAAAGGACGTGTTGTTCATTTTCACCACAAATTAATGCAGACTGAAGTGGAAATTAATTTTTTTCTATCCCTTTCTATACTGCCAAAATATCTTTATATATTACATGGTAGTGATTTTCTGATTCC
Organism: Pinacopodium congolense; assembly: GCA_028565735.1. NCBI lineage: Eukaryota > Viridiplantae > Streptophyta > Magnoliopsida > Malpighiales > Erythroxylaceae > Pinacopodium > Pinacopodium congolense. Next base: position 3,513 of record JAOXYD010023181.1, on the reverse strand, counting down.
TTAAATTGGTCGCTAGCATGGTCACAGTAATGATATTTTCCATCAACCTCTTCCATTAAGACAACACCCTAATAATGGTCACTTGCATAAGTTTAAAGAATCCTTATCCCTTTATCAAGAATCTTTGAAGGTGGTGAATGTTGACTTACTTGCTTTAGATATTAGACAGGTTTTGTGTTTTCATTACTTTGTAGTAGTGGATTCTTTCGCAATAATCTGGATAATAGGTTAGTGTACTCTGCCATGTGTAGAATAAAATCCCAAATATAATTGATAATGTCAAAGAATTATTGTATATGTTTTAAGCTAAAATTCTCATCAGGAAAAGAAATTAGTACTAATATAGAGACTAGGCTAGTAGAATCCATCATGAAAATTCATTCTCAAAAATTCAATTTAAGTCGTTCCAAAATAACGTTTCTTCATAAAGAGTATAATCCTGCAGTGCTTTATAATATTTGAAAATTTATGTAACAATGCTCTATAGTCTTCAAAAGTCTATAAATAGAGTAAAATAAGCACTACACAATATAGGGTCATAAATTTTTGTCATAACCTATTGAGATAAAGAAGGGGAAAACTTGAGTCTAAATATCATAACTATCCATTGATATTAAGCATTAGAGATGTAAAAAGTTGTCTTATACCTTTCTTTTAGATCGATACTTAATATTGTAAAACAAACTGCTAGTTTTACGTTTAAAACCGCAAGTTTTACGTTTAAAACCGTAAGTTTACGGGTCGTACTTGTAGTAAAGAATGAATATCGATCCCATGAGGATTGTATTTTGACACCACTTAATTTAGGTTAAACTTTATTCAAAAAATTGATTTAAACAAATAAAATAAAAATAAAGAAGTAAAACGCAAACACATTGAAAACGAAAGCGAGCAACACAACCAATCGCCAACACTGCAAACAAAAATTTGAAGAAAAACAAGATTGAGAATAGGACTTATTGTTATTCCTATTTGTTTCCTTTGGTTTAATTGATCTAATTTATATTTGGTTCAAGATTTCCTAATATTTTAGCTACCCTCTCTCAAGGTGCAACTAAATGTCACTAGTTAAATATTCTATGATTAACTTTAGGATTTCTTGACATACAAAGCCTTTCCTAAACATTCAACTAGATATGAAGTTATCCTATAGGCAGTATATCAATTTATCGAAATCTCTTCTTAATAAATTAATAACTTGTTGTCTATAGGTCTATTAAATGTCAACTTTAGTTGTACATCTAAAACAGATTACCCAACTCACTCTCTCGATTTATTGTAGGGTTTAATCTTAATAAATAAGACAAATATTCATAAAATTAAATCAATAATCAAAGGTTCCCAAATAATTCAAATAAAAAATCCTTAAAATATTTTATCCACTCATAATATAAATAAATTCAATCATATTCATATTTTCTATAATATAAAAAAGAATAAAAAATTAAATAAAAATAAAACAAATTTGAAAAAAATAGAGTTTGAAAGAACTCTTGAAATTTAAAGCTTGAAACTTGATGCTTGAATGGTGCTTGGAGCTTGTGTGATGTTGCTGCTCCTCTCTTTCACCTGAATTTGCTCTTGATGTCGCTGTTGGAGTGTGGCTACTTGTGTCTCCTTTATTTTGTCCAAACCTGCGTTATTTTCTATTTGCGTCTCCCTCTTCAGTGTCCCGCTTCTGTCTCCGCTAGGGTTGTGCATACTCTCCTCTTTTAATTTCCAGCGGCTGTCTTCACTTGGACTTGGTAGATGCAGGTGCAAGTAGTAGGGGGTCCAACTCTAGCTCCAGTCCATGCGGGCTTTCTCCATGCGTGCAGGTCCAGGCGGCTCCTTTCATGCAGATCCAGCAGCTCCTTTCATGTAGGTCCAGCAGCCAGCCAGGTCCATGCGGGTTCGAAAGGTCTAGGCGCAGGTGCAGGGCATCTTAGGTCCATGCCATGCGTGAGGGGTGAGCTCCATCGATCCATGTGGTAGGGTCCATATTGGTGGAGATTAACGAGTTTAATGCAAGCCTCCAATGAGCAGGCTTGGTCCAACTCTATGAATAGATGGGTCCAGCTCCATGTAGGTGGTATCCCCCTTGTGCCAATAGCGCAACCCATACGTACCAGGTTACCGCTAGCAGGCTTGCACTCTCGCCAGGCCTCTCCCTCGCTAGCGTCCAACAGAAACAAAATATCGCCAGCATAATAAAAAATCACCAGCAACAAGAATTAAACCTCAGAACTTTTACTTCGATTCGCATGTTTTTCCAAGTTATACTTGGTTTTTAAGCTTAAATCTTTCATCATTCTTCATTCTTCTTTTATGCTTCTTTTTTTTTTTCCTTCCAACTTAAAATTTCAATTTCACTATATCCTATACAATATATAAATATACTAATAAAATTTAATTAAAACCCAAAATCAATAATTAAATAATAAAATACAAAACATGACTGAAAAATACTAAAATGATCAAAACTTACTCCAAACTAATACCAAACATAATCAAAATAATAATAAAGATAATACTAAACAAAAAACACAGAAAATAATCATTAAAACACAATAATAACAACCTATCATACAAGAAACACATGCCAAACACTTAGAAAAACACATACTAAAGCAAAATTATCAACTTCCCCACATTTAAACCTTTACTTGTCCTCAAGTAAAATCAAACACAATCATTCAATTCCAGCACTTCATTGTCACAAAGATCAAAGCATGCAATCCCCTAAGCTTTAGTCAATTCAAGTATCAAGCTAATACATATATCATGACTACTTTTCATAGGTGTGCATAGGTAAACTCAACTTATGAAACTATTGCTTAAAGATAAGTATAAATGTAAAATGAATCTTCCTCACGTTTCACTCATTTCTCTCAAGTGTATACGGGTTAGTGTTTTATTCAAACTTCCTATAAGAAACGATACTTCATAAGCTTGCTAATACACCAATTTTTCTTCATAATGATTACATGTTAAAAATAGATCATAAGGACTTTGTTTTGGGTTGTAATGTGGCTAGGGTCAAGGTGGGTCAAAAAAGGTTAAAAGGTTCATTACAAGCATTCATAAAGTTATTCCTTTTTCTTTTCTTTCTTTTTTTCTTTTTTGTTTTCTTTCTTTTGGAACAATAATAACAAAACAATAAACAAAATAGTAGCTAAATGAAATGTGCTCAAAGAGTAGCAGTATTGCTAAACTCATCTTAAAAAATGTAGCTAAAAATTCTAACTAATGCATCACTTAATACTCTACTAAACATGTGAATGGGTAACCTAATGCGATTTTGGATTTTAAAATGAGGTGTTTTCAAGAAACAAAAGGGTTAAGGCTCAATGGGGGTAGCAAGGGATAATGAAAAGTAGGTCATTTAAGCCAAGGGTTAACACAAAAAGGGCATTAATTATCTCTATTAAGCATGCATCCAGTAGACTCAAATCGTTTCAAAGTAAGTTCTGAAGGTAATAACCTAAGGAAGCATCACACATATAAAGAAATGAAATGACTATAGATGGAGTC
>JAOXYD010023170.1:0-14504 GCA_028565735.1 Pinacopodium congolense | reverse complement strand
TTTTGATGTTTCTCAACTTGTTTCATCTATTATTTATGAAGTTAGAAAAAATATTCAAGATTTAATTATTGAATATAATAATAATATTGGTGTCACTTCTTCAACTTTTTAAACTCCTACACTAATAATAATTGATACTAATAAAAATTCTAGAATTGATTTATTAATTTTGCAAAGACAAAAAAGGCCGAGAAGAATTATGTTAAATTCTAATTTGGAATTTGATACGTATTTAACAATTTCTTTGAGTTTGGTGAATTTACAACTTCTACATTTCCAATAATGTAATGGTGGAAGGATTATTTTGAGCAGTTTCCAGTGATGTCGGTCATTGCAAAAGACATATTTGCTTCTCCAGTTTCAACGGTTGCTGTAGAATAAGCTTTTAATTCAGGTGAAAATATTTTAGAAGATTATAGATATTCAATGACTCCGAAATCTTTGGAGATGCAAACTTATCTTAATGATTGGACGAAAGTAAAACGATGACAATAAGAGTTAACAAAACCAGATGCTTCGCAATAATATGATTTTGACACGGATACAACCGAAAGTGCATATGGATCCGACGACGTTGCAGGCGATTAACTCTCTAAAAAAAGATAAGAGAACTATGAGAACTTTGATTTCTTTTGACTCGAAAGTTGAGGATACATAGGTAACTTAATTTTTAAAATTAAGTTCAAATCCATTATTTTATTTAATTTTTTTTCTTATAATTTATATATGGTTGTCATATATTTTAATTCATTTAACTTTATATTTTTATATCCAACTTATTATATTCGATATTTTTTAAATTTAAAATTTTAAAAATTTAAAAATTTTAAGTTTGAAAATAAAAAATTGAAATTAATAAAATAACGATTACGGTTAAATCGTAACCGACAATTTTCAAACGATAAATTAAACCGTAAACTGGCAGTTAGGTTAAGGTTTATAAATTGTCATAAATCGTAACTGGCGGTTTTGTAACTGTAATCGACGGTTTATTAATCGTGGTCAGGGCTACACATATATTTATGGCACGTGGTACTTCTCAATCATATCATCTTTGGTATTCTAACATCACTTTGATATCGATATTCTTAGGACTGAAGATATTCTGATACTACTTCGATACTTAACTACGGGTATGGAATATCCCCAAAACTTAGGATATACCATTATCTACTCCATAAATAGATACCTAACCTATCTTAATATCATTACATGTCAATCTCAACTCAAATAATTATAATTATCAATATAGGTGAACTAAACATATTCTAACCTAGGCAAGTAGTTTCTTTACTATTTATTCTCAATCTATCAAACAATCTGATTTACACTTCAATTCCTTCACTATGCATATCAGTAATGATAACTAGTTCCATATCTAAAGTTTCAAGTTCTCTTATCCTCAAATATAAATTCCTATAATACAATAATCTATAATAAAATTATTACAAATTATCACATTCAATCCAATCAGTTAATATAATTCAATAATTGTCAACTAAATAGAAAATTGTAGCAAAATCCACTACTTTATCGATAAAGGACAATACTTAATCAAACAATTAATCCAATGATCAAATTGTATACTACCCACATTTAATTAAAAATTAAACTAATTTCACATTTTAAGAAAATATTATATCGTAAAAAAATTTACTAATTAATTATTCTAAAAAAATAACTAAAAATTTTCTAAAATCCAAATAATGCACATAAACTATTAAATCACACAATTTTGCACTTAATATAATATTACAAGAGTACAAATTAAAAATTCTTACTTGATCTCTTGAAAGTCAAATTTATTAGATTTGACTGAAACTTTTAAGATATGGGATCCTCTAAACCTAAATAGTTGTAAAAGTCCATTAGGCGTAATTTAATCAAAATTAACCCAATTATTACACAATAGCAAAATTTTTAAACTCATTTTCTCTACCAAAATGTTAAAATTCTAAAATTAGATATATCATTTCCTAAGATTACTTAAAATATCCTTCCATGACTTCAAAATATTCAAAATATCATTTTTAGACTAATACTTTCAAATCTGGCCTTAATTATTCTAAAATTCTCTAAAATAGCCCTATTTTGTCCCTTTTAAAACACCCTCAATTCTTCTCCAAAATTTCAAAAATGTTTTTAAAATTCTCTTATTCCTATTCTAGCCATATAAGTCTTAAATTTTCTAAATGACCCTAACTCTAATTTTTAGCTCCTCCCTCACTCTCTCTCCCCTGAATGCTCTTCTTCTTCTTCTTCTTCTTCTTCTTCTTCTCTAGTGACACTTTCACTGTCGCCAACTCCCTCTTTCCTTTATTTCTTTTCATTTTTAGCTCTCTTTCATTGCCATTTTCTTCTCTCTTTCTATGTCTCCTATCCTCTGTGAATCACCTTTCAACCTCTAAACTAAAATCTACCTAGACTCCCTTCTTCGTCTCTCCTCTCTCTCGGTGCCATTGTTGGCACTCCTCTCAATAATACTAAAATCAAAACAGACTCATTACTAGAAAGAAATTTCCAAATTCTGGCTACCTCCACAACCAACTTAGCTCCAACATTCTTACATTTAAATCACTTGATTCAATTCTCATTCTAGTTCTAGAACATCACTAAACCAAAAATTAGAGGGAAAATAAAAATTAAGACTTAGCAAATCATAAAGCTTTCTTAGCAGCAAATCATAAAGCTTTCCTGGCAAAATGCTTCAACTCTCCTCTTCCTCTCCTTTGCTTCCTCTTATCGATATTACTCTCTTCAAATGATAAAACCAAATACAGAATTTTAGTATAAAAAAAGTATACAATAACCAATTCCTAACCAATTTTTACTATTCTAGTTAGGAGAAGGTTATATGGGTGTCATTTTTTTTAATAATAGGCTAGGCCAAGTCAGGTCCGAGACTAGTAAGTTTAAAGAGGGCATGCAGATTCTGAAGGAAGTTTTTTTTTTTTGCATTAAAAAACCCTCGACTCCTTTCACTTGCTAAGATTTGAACCTAATAGCTAAGTAAAATGTACTTCCTACCTTCAAAAATCAATTCAAACTTCAACAAAGGCAATAGGTGTTTAGCTGCAAATTTTTCATAGCTAGTAACTCATTTGCTAAGTCATGAACATTTATCTTGGCACTATCTACAAGCATCAGGTGGAGATAAAGCCTTAAAACAAATTCCAATTTTTTTTAATCTTAATGGAGATGGATATTTCTACCAAATAAAGTACATGTGATGAATGCAAATGTGGAATCAGTGTAGAAAGCTATAAGAAAGCAGTCAGTAAATGAACATATAGAGAGATTCTTATTGTCTCTTCATTAACAACTAACATATTCATAAGAATGTCATTAGTGGAAGGTGGAAGGTGGAAGGTAGAAGGTAGCAAGTTCATAACCAAATTCAATAAGAAACTAGAGAAACAAAATATTAAGCATATGCTATAGACCATTAGCATCAACTCTATTTGTAATAATTGCTTTTAGTGTTAGTAACTATTCCTTAAGATTGGATATTTATCAATTGTTAACATTCATTGTTTAAGGTTAAGATAATTAAATTTGATCTGGATTTAAAGATAATGAAGAAGAATTAGTTATGGATCTAATCAAGTTAGCCAAAGTTTAGTAAGAAAAATGGATCCCATTTAATGTGAGTTTACTATTTATTAGGCTTGTGTTAAAGGGATCCAATAAAGTTACCTATAAATAACACTAGATCTTCTGTACCTACTTGAGTGAGGTTCTTGGATATACAATTTTTTTGACCTATTAAGAAATCTAACCATTAATAAAGGTGTAGAAAGATCTTCTACACTTGATTAAAAACAACTTTTACAAGGTTTTAAAAGTTTCAATTTCTTATTCATATATTGATAAGCTTATTCAAGTAATTTAAAAGCTTGTTCATATAGGTTAGCAGCTTATTCATCAGAAATAGATAGAAAAATAGGTAAATTTCTATATTATCTTTAGTATCATGTGGTATCAGAACTAGTTTCATGATTATATGAATTTGGATAGAGATTTCTTAATTTCTTTATAAGGAAATTGAAGAAATTAAGTTGTTTACTTGAAATTTTTAAAAATTCGTTTCTTAGATTAGCTTGTTCATGAATTTTATAGGAAATTATAAGAAAATTGATGTTTTTTTTATGACATTTTCAACAAGAATCATTGCTCCTACTTTGTTGACATCATGCTGATGCCGGTAAGTACTATAAGATAAAAAAAACTTAAATTTTCCAGATTCTATAGAATAGTTTATTAGGCTACTATGGATCATTTTTTAGGTCTTGTAAGTACATAAAGTTAATTTATGAAATTTTTCTGAGATTACTACATTCATCATAACTAAGATTTAACTTTAAAAAATTTTAAATCAAGTAATTAAAAGCCATAATTGTGTGAATTTTTTTTACAATTGACTTGAATAAAGGAGATGTATAAAGGGCTGGTATCTCATCAAGTTATTTATTATTCTATATTGCTTGATTATTCATTTTTTCAATTTATTATTATTGAATTTTCAACCTAACAGTATTGATAATGTATTTTCAATACTATTATATGATAATAATTAGCTATTTATAAGATTCACATCATTTAAAGGTAAGTTTTCATATATTTTTGTAAATGTAAAAAATATGAAGATAACGTACAAGTGTATCCCTTGTGTTTATGAAGTGGTTTGAGTGCTAATATGATTATAGTCATCACAGTGACCTTCTATATTTGTATTAAGACTATGTTTGCTTGCATGTTGGGAGATGTCTTTGGTTTTATATTTGGTTATTTAGCCCATAGATGTTTATCTTGTATAAAGCCTAAAAATATGTATAGAGACATTTGGTAGAGGAAAGTCATTATTTGAGTGGTCTATACACCCACAGGTAGTAGAATCACAAGAATTGATGGTGTGCACTCTAATAACTCTTATGTAGAGTTCTCATCTATATGTATTGTATATTCTATCGACAGATATCTCTTGATATGTTGGATGAGATACTCAGTATAAATACTATTTATGACTTTTAGTATCAGGGATAATAGTTACATAAGTGACCAACGTTTTTGGATTTTTTCTATTGAGTTATCAACCTTTTAAAATTTTCAATTAAGTGTTGCCCCCCTATGATGATTTAGAAACTCAGATATATGTCTCAGCAATGCTCTCTAACAAATATCAACTCAAAATACACTTTAAAACTCGAATTACAAGGGTTTGAAGCCTAAACTATCTAAGAAAATGTAAAAGAGAAGCAAGAGCTTCTCTAACTAGGAGTTAGATCTAAATTCTCCTTATTAAATTCATGTTTACTGTGTCTTTCTTATAGTTTGCGAACACCTTGGACCTCCCACATATGCTAGAAGATAGGAGAATTAATTGGAGACACCCCAGAGTTGAAAATTTCAAGATTTGGAGCAAAAATTGTTGACTCTAGGGACCAACGGCACCCTGTGTCCCAAAAACGGTACCCTCTCAAGGTGCCGTTAGTGGTCAATCGCAACACCTATTAATAGCCCCCTGTTCTTCAATGGTACCCTGCCAGGGGACCATTAATGGTCAGAACTAAGAGAATTTCTTCATGATTTTGCTCCAATCTTCAACATTAAGCTCCATCCTACAAATTAAACATAATAAAGTATCAATTTAACAATTAAGCACTAATTCAACAAATTAACCATTAAAACTATATCAATTTTACCCCTAACAGAGCTCCTACTCCAAGAGTTCGACATTGAGATTAAATACAAGAAGGGAGTGAAAAGCCTGATGGCTAATTACTTGTCAAAGCTTAAAAGAGAGAGAGCCAAGAAGAAATGGAAATCAATGAGACTTTTTCATATGAAGCTTTAATGGTGGGAAACAATCCTTTTCGCCCATGGTTTGCAGACATTCTTAATTATCATTCAGATGGTATCCTTCCCTCTGATCTATCTTATCAATAAAGGAAGTTTTTCTAATTTCAATGTACTCATTACATTTGGGATAAGACTGTGTTATATAAGATTTGAATTGATGGGATGATCCGCATGGGTATTCTCTGAGAGCAGCAAATGGAAGTGTTAACCTAATGTCATAGTTCATCTTATGTAAGACATTATGGAATAAACAAGACAATGGCTCGAGTACTCAAATGTGGATTTTATTGGCTGAGCTTGTTCAAGGATGCTAAGAAGTTAATCTTTCATTATGATAGATGTCAATAGGTGGGGAACATCTCAAAAAGGGATGACATGCCACTTTCCGACATAATTAAGGTTGAAGTTTTCCATATTTAGCACTGGACTTCATGGGACCTTTCCCATCCTCGTTAGGCAACTCTTATATCTTAGTTGGAGTTGACTATGTTTCCAAGTGGGTCGAAGCCATGGATACTCCAAAGAATAATGGTAAGGTAGTCCAAACTTTCATCAAGAAGATATTTAATAAGAGTACTTAGAGTAGTTATAAGTGATAGAGGAACTCATTTCTATTATCGACCTTTCGATGCACTCTTGAAGAGGTATGGGGTTCACCATTGGGTAGCCACATCTTAACACCCTCAAACAAGTTGCTAAGTGAAGTTGTAAATAGAGAGTAGAAAAAGATATTGGTGAAATTGGCAAGCAACTTAAGGAAAGATTGAACACTAAAGTTAAATGATGCATTGTGGGCATACAAGAGCACCTTTAACACCTTTATAGATATGACTCCTAATCAACTTGTTTACGGTAAAGCTTGCCATTTTCCTTTAGAGTTGGAACATAGGGCGTATTGGGCCATTAAGAAGCTAAATTTTGATTAAAAGTTGACTGGAGAGAAAAGATTGTTACAACTTGATGAGTTAGATGAATTAAAGTTTTATGCATCTGATAATTAGAACTTGTATAAGGAAAGGGTGAACGAATGACATGATGCACATATCAAGAACAAAGCATTTCAAGTTGGGGAATCAATGCTACTCTTTAATTTAAGACTTTGATTATTTTTGGAAAATTAAAATCTAGATGGATTGGATTGTTTAAAGTTTTTCAAGTCTTTAATCATGGAGCTTTAGAGTTAAAGAATGACAAGAAGGAATCATTCAATGTTAATGGTCATAGATGTAAACATTATTTCAGAGGCACTATTTCTTGTAAAACGGAAGCCATCTTTTTCCTTTCACTAACTCGTCTATGAAAATTTAGGGATGATCAAGCTAATGACCTTAACTTAGCATGTTTGCGAGTATTGAAATGCTTTTGTTAATTTTCTTGTGTTTATTTTAATTTATCTTAAACTTAAATTTGCTTGGTGTAGTCTTTAGTTGTTTTCTCTTTTCTTTGTGAATAATGTGTTTATTTAACTAAAATTTTCAAATGAGATGATGATGGATTAAATATTGTACTTTAGGCCTCAAGATGGTTGGAGACATATTACAAAAGCAGAAGGAATGGCATCTAAGCACTAAATTCCAAAGACAAAATTTCCATAACTAGCACCCGGAACCATGTTTATGGTTCTTTTTATGTAAAAAAACATAGGCACATTCATGGTCTTTAAGCCATGGTTATGGCTATCAGAGCACTAAAATTCTAAAGAAAATATTACCATAACCAGCATATTTAAGCCAGGTTTGGGGCTTTTAATGTGGAGAAGAATAGTCATGCTCATGGCCTTGCACGATGAAAAAATTAAAAAAAAACTAAATAATAATAATTCATAATTCATAATTCATAAAAAATTAATTATTAAATAGGTAAAGTGCCATGAGCTTTGCTAAGGCCTTACGCGGTTGTGGCCGACTGCCTCTTTTAATAAGGCGATGGGGGGCATAAACCTCCCACATTTTTTAATTTTGTGGTCCCTTCTTTTGTTTTTCTTCAACTTTCTTTCATTTCTCTCTCTAATCTTGCATTCTCTTTAATCTTTCAATCTCTCTTAGTTCCATCTGACCTCCACCTCTTTTAATCTTAATTTTGACATGCTTGTTTTGCGTTCTTGCCTAATCTCTCTTTTTCTTGGTATTTTCTCAGCATCTCTCCATCTTTCTTTTCTTTTCTTTTTTTATTTTTTTTTCATTTGTAACGTGTTCTTTAAGTTCTATTTCTTGTCTAATCTTTTTTCTCTTTTATTTTTTGTTTTATTTTGTTTTAATTGTTTTCTTTACATGTATTTTTTTATAATGGCTCCAAAGATGAAGAAGTTGTCAATGGTTTTTGAGGATAACCTTGAGGAAATTGTCTTTGATAGAGAAGAAGCAAGATAGCACCACCTCTACTGACGACCTCTTACACCCCTTTAAAAGATGAAAGGGGCCCTTTAATTGCATATACGGAAGACAAAGGGTGGAAATAAAAAAACCACACAATGCATGCAAATATTTAATTGTTGATTGAGAATAATAAGCAATTGAAGGGTCGAATAGAGACCATCAACTCTCAAGTCCAACAAGTCTTAATGTAGCAATACTCTCAAGATCAAAATATCAAGAAGTATTTCCATCTCAAAACATCAAAGCTTCCACCCCACCACCATCTCCATCAAAATCTCCATAAGCTTTCTCTATCCCTTTTTTTTTCAATAATTAGTTTATTTATGCTTTATATTTCATTATGTTATTATTGTTATTGTTGCTTATGTTTCTTTTCACATTGAGGACAATATATTATCTAAGTTTGGGGAGGTTACAATTGTGTTATTGTTTGCATTGCATGCTGTATGTCATTTACATTTTATTGTTTGCATTGTATTAGGCATGTCATATGAGATGCACATTTTAGGCACATCAGGTTGTTAAAAATTCTTGCACTTGAATAATTGTGTTGTCTATTATACATGAAATTCTATTATGTTAGTTAGAATGAGATTGAGATGTGTGCTTGAATTTTAATTAGGCTGCTTAAGTAAAAGTTGAACCATAATAGTTGATTAAAGTAGTTAGTTGCATAAACTTGGTCAGAATTTGATATTTGAATAACTAGGTAATGTGTGAAAGCATGATGGATTTTCATATGAGGCTATATGAGGAAGTCCTTTTTTTTTTAATTGTGTGTGATACTTCTTTTAGATGATTACCTTTAGAACTTGCTTTGAACTAATATAACACTACTAGATGCATGTTATATGGAAATGATTAAGGCCTTATTTGTTTTTTAACATTTGACTTAAATGACCCACCTGATTTATTGCCCCTTGTAACCCCTTTTAAGCCTTTAACCTTTTTTGTTTCTTAAAGTAAACACCTTATGTTAAAACCCTAAAACCTTCTTAGCCTTACCCAATCACAAGTCTAATGAAGTGTTAAGTGAGCATTAGTTTAAGACTTTTATTTTATATTTTATTCTAATATGATTTGAGAGGTACTTCTATTTATGTTGTGCATTGTATATATTTGCTGCTATTATTTCTTTATTATAAAAAAGAATAAAGAAGAAAAGAAAAGAAAAGAAGGAAAGAAAGATATCAAATATAGTACTAATAATTAGTAATGAGTAGTCAGTTGGATTTGCATGCATACCTTAGGGGTTATATTTAGTTGTCCCTTTGCATTTAATGCTTATAAAAACTTGTGAGAAACCCTCCAAACCTTTTTAACTCACCTTAACCCAAGCACTATTACAACTATGAACATAAGTCCTTTTGATAGTATGTAATGTAGAAGAAAATTGATGACTTCGCAAGCCCATGGTAGTGCAATATTCTAGAAGGAGTCTTGAGTAAAATACCAATCCTTAAATACTTGATTAAAATGAGTGAACACCGTGAGGAAAATCCATCTTGGTTTTATACTTACCTTTGATCAATGGTATCATAAGTGGAGTTTGTTTATATGTATTGATAAAAATTAATTATGATGAGCATAGTAGCTTGACATTTGAGTTTGCCAAAGTTTAAAAGATTGCATGCACTTAGTCCCTTTAAAAATGAATTGATAGAATGTAATGGTTGTGTTTAATTTGCTTGAGGACAACTAAAGGTTTAAGTGTGAGGAATTTGGTAGTTGTGTTTTAGGCTTTATTTTTTCTAAGTGTTTAGTTTGTCAATTGCTTATTTTTAATACAATTAGGACTTAATTTGCTCTTATTTTTATTCCTTTTCATGTTTTGTGTTTTTAGGGATCAATTATTGTCTTTTGGGTGTAATCAAGCTATTTTATAGAAAGCTTTTGTTTGATGTGGATTAGGTACAGGGAGAGATTACAAGAATAAGCAGGGAAACTACATAAGAGAAGAAAAGAGAAGAAGCAAAGCATCGGACAGTGGCTACATAGCCAACCCATGGCTTGAATGGCTATAAGGGTGGCCATAGGAAGCCATGCCAGTGGCTTCACATAAGCCACAAGCATGGCTCTTTAAACCATGTCCATGACCTTTTCGCACTATAACACGCTTACCACGCTCTTGGTCTTCTACTCATGTTCATGGCTTGCTCAACTTGACAATGGAAAAATTTTATTTGAGACATATTAGGTGAAAAAAAATTAAAACCTAAGGGGTTATGCATGCCCACATGAAATTGAGAAATTTCATTGGATTTTGGAACTTACCTTGAGCCAAGGAAGATGTTCAAAGGCTTGAAGAACATGGAATAACGTTAAAAATCTCAAGAGTTCCAAAAATTTCCATATTTTCCAGTCTAGTGACTTGTTACTTTTTATTTCTCTCGGATAAGTTTCATTTTATGGAAAACATGGTTATTTGTGATCTTATTGACGTTATGAGTAGCTAAATTTGTTTTAGGAATTGCCGTTTAAACTATTTGTGTAATCCTAATTTTTGATTCAATCCAATAGATAGTTGTGTTACTTATTGAGCTTAAACTTTGCAATAAATAGAGAGAGTGAGCTTAGTAACTATGTTAAATGTACAAAGAGAGTTAGATTTTAATAGACCTATAGATAACAAGTGTATTAATTTGTTAGAAAGAGATTTCAATATATTAATATATTGCTTATAAGGCCCTTTGCACTAAATTTCAACAATATTATAATCATAAGTGTCATCTTTATACTAATAAAGATGACCACTTAAATTATGGACCCATTATTGTGGACTAACAATGGACTAATAGACATGTGGATGGAAAAAATACTACTGACAAAAGAATGGTAAACATAAAACTTCTCAAAGGACATAAGGACATAAGGACAACCATCCACTTATCTGAAGGAATCCTCCAACAGTAACAATGTAACAATAATCTAATTATAGGGACCCTCAAGTCTCTTTCCCACCTTTTTCTTTTTCTTTGTTGTAAAGTTGATTTTCAGCCTTATGTGATTTGCGTTCAACAGGTGAATCTTTGCTTTTTCTTTTTTACTTTGGTTAAATTAGCCTACCCTTGCCCATACAATGTAACCAATTCCTTCGTTTAGCAACATATGAAATAAGATTAAATTCTAAAAACACTTATCTTTTAAATTTTGTTCATGCTAAGGTTCGAATTCAAAAGAAAACTAAAATAATTAGATACACTTTCATAATTTTTGCAGTTTCATATCATTTATATTCAAAATATTAGCCATTTATAATCTCATTATGCTCATTCCTCTATGTTTTTATTATTAATTTTAACTATTAATTTAGTTTTACTATACATCTCAATGCTAAGATAATGCCTATTTACTATACTTGTCATAATTTACATAAACGAATAGTCGATATGGAATATAGAAATAAAGGTAGACAAACTACAAAAACTATTCAAAATGCTTTTCAATATTTACTTAGTCAGGATTACCACTTATCCTTGTAAATAACTTTCTCAAATTATATAACCCTTTATTTCAATATTTACATTATATAACTCTAAAAACCCTTGAAATTAAATAACATAATAAAAAATATATAATCTTAAAATCTCCTATATATCATATAACTTATTATAAAAAATTACATCAAATTAAAGAAATACTCGAAGAAATAGAGTTCACATTTCAAAATAACATGTCATTACAAAACGAAATAGAAACACTAATTAATGAAGTGTGTGGTGAAAATCCTTTAGATCCACAAAAAAACACAAATCATCAATTGATTGAAATAAAATTAAAGAATCCTAAACAAAAAGTTAACAATAAAAATAATATTCGTTATACTCAAAACTATGTTGAAGAATTCACAACCGAATCCAAAAAATTACTTGTAAAAAATTTAATTTCATCTAGTACAAGAACTATATTTTCTCAAGTATTTCTTTAATTTGATGTAATTTTTAATAATAAGTTGTATGATAGATAGGAATTTTTAATATTATAGATTTTTTAATATTTAATTTAACTTCAGGGGTTTTAGAGTTATATAATGTAAATATTGATAGAAAGGGTTATATAATTTAAAAAAGTTATTTCCAAAGATAAATGGTAATCCTGATTCTTTTTGATAAATTGAAGGTACTATAAAAGGATAATTTTCAATTATAATGTTGTTATAATAACTAACATACCATATTAATTTTAAATTTCCATTAGTTATTCCAATTTGTAAAAGGCTTTTGAAGTTTTTTTCAATTATTTGATAAAGTTTTTTATGCAATATAGATAGTTGCCCCATTATCAATGTACGCATTAACCTTTTTATTTTGAATTATCAATTGAATAAATCTTGTATTGGAATTTAGGTTTTCACTGGGTTTCGTAATGATATAACAAAGAAAATTTAGAGTCTTTTTCATAGTTAGATTCAAATGGTTCTAAATTATGTGCATAAACTAAGTTTAAGATATTTACTTTCTCTTGATGTTTCAGTTGTTTTCTTTTTGGACATTGATTTACATAATGACCTTTTTCCGTACATTTTAAACATTGACATTTCTTTTTATTCTAAAGACAATATATCTATTTAGGTTTATATTTTCGATAAGATTTCGTTGAAAGAATTTTCTTTTAGGTTGAAAATATAGTTTCTTATGATAATAATGCTTTGGATATTTTTCCAATGATATGATTTTTTCCACTTTGGATTTTTTTTTGTATTTATAGTAAGTTTTGGTTTCACCTCTGTATTTTTGTGGTAAATTTGAATATTTTGAACAACATAGTTTAATATTGGTATGTTTTAATTTTTTCTAAAAAATTTTTAGGTAATAATTCATTTATAATTGTAATTGCTCCACCTAAATTATAAGCTACTACATTATCTTGAATTTTTGAAATAAATTTTTTGTCAACTAATTGATTGAGTGGGTATGGTAGATTTTATATAATGATATTTATATAAATTTCCTTTTCTGAAAAAAGAAGGTTATAATAATATTTTTTAAATTCACAGATATATTCTTGATGATAACAAATGTCATAAATACTCATATTATTTAAATGCCATAATGCAGTATTTCTTTCTTCGTTATTGATTTCTTGTGTATATGAAGTGATGTCCTTTCCTATAAATTATTTGTATATTTCAGAAGCTCTAATCTAGAAGGCTTTTATGGATATCTTAGGGAAGAGTTCTTGTCCCCATTCCATTTATTGTGGTTATTTTCCTTTTTGAACATTGAGAGACAATGTTCAATTTAAATGTAGGGTGGAGAAGACTCAATTTTCTTACACTTGATTTTTTATCAGTCTAAAGGTGATGATTTCAATATTTCATCTTAGAATGACCTCGATTTTTATTCATTTTTTTTATTATGGTCTTTGAATTCCATTGATGCTTTTGACTCAGTTGCATATTGATCAACTCTTGAATGATTTCCAACTTCAAAAACTTTTTGTTTTTCATTGTTTTTTAGTGCTTTGAAAGTTTTTTATGACCTTTTTATATGATATTAAGTATTTAAGAGCATTTTATATGGTTCTCATGTGAATTTGGGAATAGGGTGCTTACTATCTTGTTAAAAATGTGTTTTTGTTTCAATAAGAGAGAATATTTTTCACTCTGTTGACTTAGAACCAATATAAAGGTTAAATTTATGAGTATAGATAGTCACCATTAGAGAGGGTGGTCAAGCCAAGTATTGAGGGTATTCATGATCAAATATTAACCTTCACATCAAAACGTTATATGACATCTCAAACAAGCCAAAAGGAGTATCCTATTTAAGTAACAAGGGTCATTCATAACAAGGTGTTTGTCCTCACATCAAAGACTAAGTGACCTTCAATTAAATACCCTAAGTTCAATTTTTGTTTTATTTAGTTTAATTTAAAAATCTTTAAGTAGATTCATATATGAACTATATGAAATGACTTGGATGCTTAATATTGTACATTGATGGTCACTTCCATACTAATAATGTGTTTTACATGTGATAACATTGTTATTATCATAATAAAGTTGAGATATGTGACTAAATCAATGGCATGCTTTCTTTCTAATTGAACTTAATTAACTTTGAAATTTTGGTTAAGATTGATTTACGACTTTTGGGTAGTTGCAATCGTCAAATTTAATTTGATAAATTGTGACAAATACAAATTAATTGAGATCCAATCATTGTAGACAATTTGTGTGGATATAATTGCATTTACATTAACCTTTTATTAGAAGAAGAGAGTTGATGAGTTTTCTCAAATTATTGTTGGATCTAAGAATCCCACTTT
>JAOXYD010023159.1:0-14504 GCA_028565735.1 Pinacopodium congolense | reverse complement strand
TTTTATTAGAAAGTCAATTTTATTTTTATTTTTAATCTTTAATTAATCTAAATTTAGTTAATAAATTAATCATTTCATTAATTCATATTTATATTTGTAATTTTTTAATGTACTATTAAATGATCTTAAATATTCCATCAACTTATATTTATATTTATAATCTTTTTTAATATACTATTAAATGATCTACAATATTTCATTAATTTATATTTATATTTATAATTTTTTAAGAGTATAAAAGAATCTAAAATTTATTTTAGTTGCAACTAATTTATTAATTATCTTAAAGTAATCAATAAATTTATTATTATATTAAATTTATACTATTATTAGTCTTTTGGGAAGTTAAGTTAAAAATTATACAATATAATATATTTAGAGACTATTTATAAATTTTTTAAAATTAAAGGACTAATTTTTAATTTTAAAAAATTAATTGAAACAGTACCGATATTGACCGGTACCGGAACAGTATCATTCCATAACTAAATTCGATAATGGTACCGGTACAATATTCAAAATATTGGAGAGGAGGACCAGACAAAGCAATGTATTTTTTTTCAATTATTTGGTATTTATAAGAATTCAATAGCTCCCGCTCTATACAACATCATTTTTAGTAATGTTAGTGTCGGCTGCGTGGTAGATTTCTGTTGGACAATACAAAATTGAGATCCACAATGCCACATCACACATTTTTTTTAAGAAAAGTGAGACAAAAAAAAAAAGGGCCAATCACATCGTGACACATTTCTTGTTTACATGTCACTTGATGGACAAACAAAAGAAAACTTAGGACAGAGTTTAATTTAAAAGTTTTAAAAATGTTAGGGTTCTTTTTAAACGTTTCTGAAACATTGAGATTTACCCTGAGTGCTACAAAAAGTTAGGGTTTGACCGAAATATTCTCGAAAATGTTTAGGTTTTAATTGTACTTTTTGCCGTCAAACTTATAAAAAATTGGTTTACAGTTTAAAGTTTAATTAGTATTAGAGCGTCATAAAACTAATGTATAATAAATAAGAAGTGGAAATTATAAAAATAAACAAAATTAATATATGTATATATATGAAATACTTGATCTAAAAATAAAATATTAATATCTATTAATGTATAAACAACTTATAATAAATCTAAAAAATCTAACAAAAATTGAATTTTAACATTAATATTCTAAAATAATAATAAAAATTAAAATTGTGGATCTAAAAGGGGTTGTTTTTCATCACGAGGAAAAATTCTAAATTCTCCAACATTATTTAATGAGCCAAAAGCAATGGTTTCATTAAAATCAATATCTTCTACTATATTTTAATAAATTATAAATTAATAACATATAAAATTGTTTTCTAATGTAATATATTATACTTTAATTTTTAAATATATTTAAAATAAGATATAAACTAAGTTTCAATAGATATTCTTAATTTATTTGTCATAAAAATTCATATTTTTCATAAATCATTTTTTTTAAATTCACTATAATTAAGATACAATGATGATTATTCTTTTTTTTTAATCTAAGAATCTGTATGGTCAATACATTCAATATCAAATTAGATCAAATGTTCTTTTTTACTAAGTGCTTTGAATATATAATAAAGAGATTATAAAAGCAATAATAAAAGTATAGTTACTTATAAATATATAATTCAATAAATAAGCCTTCACCTTAATATTATAAGTAACGTAAATAAAGTCATTGCATCCTTAATATTACAAAATTTTTTTTGTTTCTTTACATGAAAACATAAAAAAAAACTCCAATCACATTTACAATCTAGTGCAAAAGTTGTTCAATTGAGTAATCTAATAGTAAATTTTCTTAATGCTATAATATTTTCATTAATCAATCTTCACCACTCATATATTTTAAAACTAAAGTCAAATAAAAATATATTACTATTAAATAAAGAATAAAACTAAAATTATAAAAATTTATCAAGTTAAATTTTTTTTATCATAGGTACTCTCTTCGTAAATGGTTTAGTAAAGCTCGTTGAATCTTCACAATGGAATCTAATTTTATATGTAATATTAGATTATTTGGCATTAAAAAAATATTGGCATTCAATCAAATTGAAACAACCACCTATAATATCAACATTTATACATGCATCTTCACCATATAAGTAACGAGGATTTGAGAAAATAAGTTACTAAGTGAATCATACGAGTAAGATACATATACAATCAATGGTCAGTAATATCTATATAAGGTCTTACCATTTCTCCTTCCCTTAAAAAAGATTCATAATTATCTTGTGAGCTTTATATATACCCTTATCTAAGTTTATCTTTAGAATAATTAAGTAAGAATTCCAAAGTTTATTATCTAAAATAGTAGCATAAACCTTTTTTCCTTTTGCAATTTTTATTACTTATGATATAAAAAGTATGTACTTGTCAATAAATTTCAAAGATTTTATTTATGATCATAACAACTTTTCATAGTTATAAATGTAGTTAAAAATATACTAGTAGCATGGCATACAATCCTAACCTAATCTTTTTACTTTCTTAACCAAGACAAAAATATAAGATGATTATATATCAAAATCATAATTTTAGATGCATGTGAAGTAAGATTATCAATATGGTCTATATAAATAATACCTTTCAAAATGAGATTTATACAATGTGTAGTATATGAAGATGATAAATATGTTTGTATCTTAATTGTAACAAGTATGCAGGTAACATGTAATTAACTGCATTATCTATAATGAACTGTATAATTTTTAGTCCAACTCACTCGATGATTTTAGAAAATAATTCAAATAAAATATGAACACTTTTTACTATATCATAAACATCAATAAAAGATGTTCCAACATTATAATAAACTAAGAAATTAATTAATTTTTTGTTTTTAATTAGTCTACCTATTGACCATAAATATGGATCCTACTGATCCCCAATTAGACTTATATGTATTCACAATCAACTGGCATTCTTTTTTTAAATCTTGAAGTAAAAGTACATGAATTCATAATGAGAAGGTGCTTTAAATCTTAGATCTAATGTTGTTGTAGCATTCTTTTTTTGAAAGAATGAGCTCTTTTACAAGTAAAACAACATCCTTATCAATTGAAACTATTTTTTAAACTCATCATAAATAAGAGTTGTTTTTGGAGGAAACTAAGAATCTATATCAATGGTAGCTTCTATTTTTTTCCATTATTTAATATTTGTACTTTATCATCCCCAAAAGATAATTTAGGAGTATTTTTATTTTCTTTTTTAGCTTGTTGTTGCAAATAATTTTTAATTATATCATGGACATTAAATGACACTTTCTTATAGAAAGCAGTATTGCTCTTTACACTAATAAGATATTCTTTCATACTATAAATTCATCCACCTTTGAACATTTTATAGGAAAAATATAAAATTATATTGAATATTTTCTTCAAATGTTTGACAAGAAAAAAAAACTTTATACTGGATCAACCTTATCTCGAGCAATTAATGTTAAAAATGAAAAAGAATAAATTGTTAAACTAAGGGATATTCTAGTTATATGTTTTGATGATGACAAAACATTCTTATTAGTAATGGTGTAGGTTTAATGTGATTGAAAGCTAGGTTGACGAAAATTTTGTAAGGACATATTTTGAGGCTTAAGATAAAAGAGCACCCTTGAAGAAAATGGAAGTGGAACAATCATTGAAGAATTAAAGTGAAGATAAAGAAAAGAAGATCAAGGTTAAATATGTTTAGAAAATTTTCTTAATTTGTAAGTTTCCTTGATCTTAATCAATGCCTAAAAAAGGGCTCACATTTACATGTCATATTTGCATATAGGTTTTACATAAATATTTTAGTGATCAGTTTAATTTAATTATGATATTGACATGTTAGGAAATGTTTAGAATGCTGCATTTGTATGACATTGCATAACCAAGAGGTTGTCAAAGTATTTTAGAAACTTACTTGAAGTTGTTTACGTATGTATGAGTCATTTTATGATATGTTTGGTTTTGAAGTGTTTATAAATTTGTTTAAAGTTGATTTTAAACAAAAGTTTCAAAGCTTTGTTAAATTTGTCATAAATCAAGACATTTTGTGTTTTTATTCTTAATTTATATGTCTTGGTATAAAACATCACTCATGGTATGATTTAAAACATTTTGAAAGTTATATTTAATGTTAAGAAAATGTTTAGAGTGCTTTTGAATTGGATTGTATCATTTTTATATATTTTTGGGAGAACAATGACGACCTAGTTATCTTCAACAATGGTGGTTTGGTCAAAGATCAACGATGTCATTGATAAACCCAGAAACTGTTGTTTATGTGTAATGATAAGTTTTCACTTTTAGCTTTTAACCAATTTTTATACACCCAATGGCTAGTTTCTCCAATGTCTCTTTAAGCCTTCAAACTCTATAAATAAGAGTTATAGATCGTTTTTTTTCAATCTTTATGCTCTCATAACATTGTTTCAAGTAAAAATTTATAGATTTACAAAAGTTGTTTTAGTTTTGTTGTTGCTCTTTTTTCATTCAAAATTTTCTTGCTTTAAGTCCATTTTTGGAGCTGTAAGCTTGTTATTTTCATTTTTTTTATATATTCACGAGTTTCAGTAATCATATATTTGCATTTTTGTGATTTTATTTTGTCAGATTCAAGCTTATAAAGGAATATACTTTCAAGTTGCCTAGTTTGGTATGTTTCATTTTTCATACTCATCTTTTATAATTTAAATCTATTTCTAGTTCTTAAAAATTGCTTCGATCTATTGTCTATTGATAGATTAAGGTTCTAGTAGGTTTGTTGTATTAATTTTTCGCCATTTGAAAGGTTAAAAACATTGATTCTATAGGATGAAATGTAAACACTGCAGTTTTGATAACTTGTGCATTTCATGTGTTAAATATGATTATTTTATTCTTTAATCTCATTTTTGTTGCATTAATTAATTTTCTTATATTATGCTAAGGAGTTAGGATACTTACTATGTTGTTTATTTGTCTCTAAAAGTTGCATAAACATTTTTATTGAGTGAACTTGTAGAGCTTATAGTAAATAAACCAACCAAAGAATTCCAGCCCATAAAAAAACATAAAATTTGATTAAACCCTCTAATTTTCATCTTCTTCCTTCATTAACCAAAATCAATGGTTGCCACATCTTCCTTTATTAATTTTTCTTAAAGATTTCTTCAAATTAAAATGACCTTTTTTGTGCTTGGGAAATGTGAGTTTAGTTTTAGTTTTAGGTATTAAAGAGATGAAAAGAGTGACGAATTACGGAAGAAAAATATGGAAAATTTGGACAGTCATGAGAAGAAGATGGTCGGTGGTAGGGGAAATGAGAAGAGGAAGAGAAGGAGAAAGGAAAGAAGAAAAGAAAAGAGGAAGATAGAAGAAGAAGAGAGAAAAAAAAAGAGGAAGAAGAAGAGAGGAGAGAGGTAAGAGTGATGAGAGAGGAGGAGGGGGAAGGAGAGAGAAAAGAAGGAGAGAGAAGGAGAAAAAAGAAAAAGAAAAAAGAAAAAGTGGCAATTCTACAAAATTTAGAGAACTTTAGGGTGGAATTGTGATTTTGGATGATTTAGGAATACTTTTGTAATTTTAGGAAATTTGGTAGGTTAAATAATATGTTAATTTTAGAGTATTTTGAGAATTTTAGGAAAATCTAAGGGTATTTAGTAAATTAAAAAATTTATGATTTATTATGTATTTATTTATTCTAATTAAGATTTTTATAAATAGATGTTGGAGACAAATCGGAGAGAGACAAGACTAAGATTGAGTTTAAGCAAGTGGTTAACTAAAATGCGTTTATTTTTATGTGAATTTTATAATATATATGATGTGTATTTTGTGATATTAACAATATACATTTGCATATTTCAATATTCTGTGACCATCATAAATATTAAATACTTTTTACATGCTATTAAAATTTCTATGAATTGATATATTATATTTTTTTTAATAAAATGCATTAAAATGTGAATGTTTATTGCTATGTATTTATGCTTTACAATCGTATAAAATTCAAGAATTATGATATGCTAGATATGCGAGTATGTGGTGAAAATATTAAATGAGACAAAATATGATTGAAAATGAAAGTGTATGATGGTTATTTGATAAAAATGATATTTTGCTTGAATGATTATATATTTGAAAAGAAAAAGTAATTGT
The DNA here is from genome assembly GCA_028565735.1 of Pinacopodium congolense. NCBI lineage: Eukaryota > Viridiplantae > Streptophyta > Magnoliopsida > Malpighiales > Erythroxylaceae > Pinacopodium > Pinacopodium congolense. The sequence continues at coordinate 8,349 of JAOXYD010023159.1, read as the reverse complement.
TTCCCTAGTATAAAGTATATTCAATGGTCATACATATGGGATATGATATGTGATTTTGTTAGACACCGATGAGGTGTCGAGATAGTTTCGATGGGAAAGTATCATGAATGATTTTACTAGACACCTGTGGCGTGTCAAGTATTTATGGTAGGGAAATATCTTGTGAAATTTTTTTGTTATACATGTTTTTAATGAGATTAGCTGGTAAACCATTGAATATAACTTTATTAGGCGAACGGGCCTTTTAACTAAAATATGAAATCATTATGAGGATTATGATAAGGAATTTCCCATAATGATTGCGTTATATGGTATGATGGTATGCTTGATAAATATAATGACTGTTATATTCTTTCTTATACTTTATTTGGTATCATGTGATTTTGTTATCCATTACTGCTTTGTGAGTAGGTACATTTTATATACTCTTATTGAATTAGTAGCTTATCCCTTACCATTTAATTTTTTAGGAGATACTTAGTAATATTCAATTCATCTCAGTTTTTGCATCTTGCCTTGTTAATTGGAATAGGTGGGCAAGCTAGTCACAAAATGCCTAAAAAATTTACTTTTATTCAATTTGAAATAATAATGACCCTTGAAATTCTTTACTTTTGATAACCATCAAATTAAAAAATGATTATTGAATAATGTATTTGGAGTTAATATTGTTGAGAGATGTGGAACATTTGATATATAACATCTATTATTGAATTGATTGAAGTTACTATTATTGTGGAGTTATAGAAATTTAATCAATTGATTTGATAAGATTAATTTTAGTTAAATATTGAATTGAGGTCTACTTTGATTTGGGAATTGATGATTTGAACTAAGAATAAGCTGAGGAGATTGTAAAGGTAGGTGTTATATAGTTTCATTGCAATAACATTAACAGTATAATTGGTTACTAATTTGGGGTCATGGCTTTAGTTGATTTATTGTTGAGGTATTGGTTTTTCTTTGCCACGAAAAGGAGTGTTAATAAGTTACTCTTAACTTGGGATAAATAATATTTGAGTTGCTTGTGATTATCGAATGTGATTTGCATTGGTTTATGACATATGTGAGCATTAGGGAATGCATTATTTGTGATATTGCATTTGTGAGCCCATTTAAGTATTGCTTTACATCAAGCCTTATTTAAGAAGTGATATGAGATTTAAAAGCTTGATTTTGGGATTAACTAGTGGGGGATTAATTGTGAAATTAAAATTTTTAAGTTTGGATTTTGATAAAGAGGTTCCTCTTCACCCTTAGTAAGGAAGATTTTTGTTTAGTTATGTTCTTCTTGATCCTTTAAATCAAGATACTTGTGGGTTCCTCTCGATTTTTTAAATCAAGATATTCTGGGTTACTTATTACTCTAAAGTAAGATTGTAAAGGTTCCACTTAAATTTCTTTATAGAAAGAATAAGTGTAAAGGTTACTTTTCACCATAAGGAATATTTGATTAGTGAAATTCCAACATTAAGTGTTAGAGTAAACATAGGCCTAAGAGATTTGACCAAATTACCATAAAAATTGATTGTGTATCCTCTTTCCTTTATTCTTTACTTTATGGACTTGTGTTTGATTTGAATTTGATTGAATTTGCATAAGCATTGCCATATCTTTATAGGTTGAATTTTAGTTTAGTGATTACATATAATTGACTAGTTTAAGTGGCTTAAATTATTTTTTTAAAATAAAATTTTAAACACTCAATTCACCCATCTTTAAGGTGCCATAAGGCTTACATAAATAACCCAAATCATAAAAAATAATATTTATTACATTAAATTATTTACATTCAAAGACATACATTCTAATATACCATATAAATGTCAAGTCAATAAATATATTTTTGAACCATAACTACTTTTCTATAGTTAATACTTTCACAATAGAAATCTGTAATATCTCAGTAATGTTAACTGCATTCATTTTTTTTTTTTGGCTATAATTACCATAATTGTAACCATAACTTGAGGTTGATCACCATTGATAATTTTTCCATATAATGGTATTTTACTTGTTTATAGATATAAAATAAAAATGGTGGAATACATTTCTTTTAAACTATAAACTAATAATAAGACCCTTCAAATTAATCTTTTAAGATTAATGTACCTTGTTTGAATAAGAGCCTTCGTCCTATAAAATGAAAATTATTACTTGGCCTTTGTAGGCATGAGAGTGTAAGCATGAAAGATAGTTTATGATAAAACATAGATTTGATTTTGAAATAGAATCTTACCAACTACAAATTTTAACTATGTACATTTCCTCCATGGCTTTCACCTTGTTATACTATACTTTTAAACTCCACAATACATTTTATATTTCTAAAAATGTAAATATAAAATGATAGGTCTTCATGACTAATGAAAAAAGTTTGAATTTAGATTTAAGCTATAATAAAATGAAAAATTTTAAATTTTATGAACTTTAAAATGTATATTAGTCCCTAAATGGTACCTTAGAGAGAAAGTGAATTAGGTGACTAAATTTTCTAATTCTTTTACACCTAATTTAAAATTTTCTTCTTAATTAAAATGCATAATTTAAATAATATAATAAATAAATATAATAAAATGACTTGAATTAAAATAAAGTTGAAAAATAAAAGAGACATGGGGAGAGAGGGAGAGCGAGAGAGGCATAAATCGATTTATAGTAGTTCGATATAATATCTATGTCTACTCTCTAACACCTTGTTAGATATTTTCACTATCAAATCAATCACTTTAGAACTTTTCTTTTTTAATGGGTTAGAGTAGCCTTTTCAATCACTCTCATTTTCAATGTGTACAAAAATAGCCCATTATAATTATAACCTTACAATCACATCACCCTAAAATGACCTGCCCAAAGTATTTGAAGAACTTACCAATAAACTTGAGAATGAATGCATCAAGAAACCTTACAATGCATACTAAAAACCAACTAGTTCAATTTCTTAATGCAAAACACTCATCCAATACACTTATTTATAGGTGAAAATTGGCTTATTAGTCATTTATGATCATTAAGACTCATTAAAAAAATCAATAAATTCATTTCTTATAGTTGAAGTTGGTGTTTACTATCTCGAGCCATTGGTGTCTACTGTCTCGAACCACTAGTCAACTAATCCAAACATATCATCAACTGGTTAACCAATTTCTGTAAAATTACATTATACTAATCAATCACTTAATCACACTAGTCAACTAGTGCATACTAAATTGACACATTAATTGGCCAATCTAAACACAAATGGTCGAATAGTCCATGCAGAAACTATTTTTTTTTTTACACATTTTTACATTTTAACATATGCAAATTACCCAAAATTAAATTCCAATATTTTTGAACACTTTTTTAACATAAAAAAATCTTCCTAAAAAATATTTTTATTTATCAAGAGGATTACTTAAAAAATTCCCTACATAAATACTTTTGATTATGAAACCTATATGTATAAATACTAAGCTTGTATACAATATGCATGATTAGAACCTTTTAAGCGTAATAAGAAGACCAAGATAAAATTACATAAAAAATTACAACATATAATCAATTAAAATACAATATTGGTTTTGTAAATTAAGCCCTTTGTCTTTGTTCTTTATGAACTCCGTTAAAGTTTCAAGGCTCTAAATTGTATCTTCTATACATCTTTCCTCAATACCTTTCTTTACAAAGCATCAAATATAACAAAATACATTAGCAATAAGATTGTTTTGTCACAATCGAAACTAACTGGAACCTCTCTTAGTCTAATAATATAGTCAAAGTTTGTTATTGCTTTTATCTATGCCTAATTTTCTCTTGTAATATTAGTTAAAACATATTTATAATTGTAACATGGTGATAAATATAAATAGATGCATGGCTTATGCAAACATATAACTATGTACTTGTGTTTACATAATACTTTGAAAATATGGATTACATGCATTGTAGCTAATGGGGTTAAAGGTGTGTCGTGTTATTCTACACTATTTATGTTCTATGTATTCATCCTTTTTTAATAACGCATTAACCTTTAAGTTTTTTAGTTTAATATTTGTCACTTGCTTTTACTTTTTAAAAATATAAGTGCATAAAGTACTTGAAGAAGCCATTTCATAAGCAATCATTTATTATTAAAAAAAATCATGAATGTTGAAGTGGAATTGGTTCTCGAAATAAGATATCCAATTGAATCGTGAGCTCTATAATAAACTTAGATTCATAATTCAACCTGAGTGCCAAACATTTCAATCAACTTAAGAAACATTTATCTCTAAGCTTATAACTTTCTAATAAACTTGGAAAATTAATTGAACAAGTTTTTAAAAACATCAGATTCTATAACAAAGGGACTCCATAAGTAGTTCTATAAGCCAAATTGTGAATAATTAGATAGTTTTTAGCAACTCAAATGAAATAACAATCTAAAGAATACTTGGAAAAGCCACTTTCATATTATTATTAATTATTAATTATTAGACAAATCACTAACAAATGAGCATTCAAATAAACTTGAGAAAGAAAAAGGAAAAAACAAAAAGAAAATAACAAAAAGAATAAAATTACAGTTTATTATAACTTTCCATAATGACAACTCAAATTCAAATTACCTTAAGGATGAAGAGATGAAACCTAAAAAATAAATCCTATCTCTTGTAATAAAGTTGATCGTAGTATGAGGAGTAGAAATTTTTCTCTTGAAGATTTCTAATATAATTAGTTGTTACTTATAGCAAAATTATAAACTAAGGGGTTTTAAATAGATGAAGTATTGAATTAAATCAAAATATAAAACTTAACTAAATTAAAAGCAATCAATTAAACAAAACTTGGTTTAAATTCACATATACTATTGAAACATTGATTAGTCATTGATATAAAAGATTATTAATTTGTAATTTAAAAATTCATTCTAGAAATTGATTCCTTTTCTTTCACAATTAGTTAATATTCAACATGTAATCTAATTAACCTTGTTACTTATCAACCCTGGATATGATTTAAATTTTAATTAAGCAACAATATTAAGAATTAGAAAGATCCATTATAGGAATTTTGAGACATAGCGAGGAATATTTTTTGCCTCGTGAATTTTTGGTGGCTAAAGATATATCAGTTGTGAGGAATTATTTGATTCATTGGCAGTAAGGTTTGGATGAAAATTTTTTCCTAGGAATTATTAATCGGTCATTATTGGTTATTAGGGTAAAGTGCATGATTGTAAATTGTTTATGGGCGAGGAAATAAAGATCCGTTAGTGAGGATACTTTTCATTGTTGAGACACTTATACTTTGCTAGGAACTTTAAGCATTTAAGCGAGGACGGTCTTCATTAATGTACTGCTATATGGAAAAGCGTAAAAAATGTTGACTTGTATATTATATATATATATACAAATATAAAAAAAGAAATCAGATTAAAATATTGCTTTTGGCTCACAACTTGTTTCCTCAAAACTCTTGTAGATATTGCTAGGTCTTGGTATTCTCGACTTAGGGCCTATATGTTTTCATTTATATTTTTTATTTTTATTTTAAAAAACATAGAAACAAAGGAAAAAAATGTGTTTAGTTACATTCTATTTTGTTTTTCTATTTTCAAAATTAGAGAAATATAAACAGAAACAGAGAAATAAGAAAATGATGTTTTTTTTAATGTTTTGAAAATAGATTTTATAAACAAAATTTTTCACATTAGATAATTAATATAATCTATTGACTAATAATGTATTTTAAAGGTGTATAAGAGTATTTTGATCTATTAATTTAAATTTATTTTATATTTAGTTATCGTTATTAAACTATTTTTTATTATAAATCTCAACCAAATATGTTTTTATTTTTTGTTTTTTATTACAAATGTCAATCAAACAGATTTTTTTTTCTTTATAAGAAAAACAAAAACATAGAAACAGGAAATAAAAATAGAAAGTAACAACAAAAAAAGCAGAAGTGACATCAAATGACTCCTTATTGTAGCTACTGCCATTGCTATTTGCGGTTGAAAGAATAAAACACAGAAATTGAAGTAGCCTTCCTTTGGTTAAAATTAACATGAAGCACTAAATTCCTACCATAATTTTCAGTTTATATTTAAAAGCAGACATCAATAGGTTATGTTCAACAGAGGATACTGTTAAGATTGTATATAGTTGTTTTATTTTGTTGTTTTAATGCATACTGTGCCGTTTTGATGTAAAGTAATGCAGTGCCGTTTTGATTTAAAGCAGTGCATTAATTAGTGGCTGATTAGATGCATTAATGTAGGTTTATTTTGTTTAAGCTGCATTATTATGTACAGGTATAAAAGGTAGCTGGGTTATGTAAAACGATTAGATTAATTGAAAATAAGCTATCGTTTTTTCCATCTCTGTTCTCTCTGTACAAAGCAGGTCTCCGAACACCGGGAAAAAAGTACTCTATATAGTTTGAAAAAAAAATGGTTCAAAAGTAATATATTCATACCAAAAGTAATATGATGATGTGGTAGCATGAGAAATGCACAGTGAAGCCATCATCATGAAGGACTATTTAGATTTAGAACATATGCTAAGCACTATTAGCTCAATGTCAATATGATGGCAACCTTCAAAAAATGAAGTAAGAATAAAGTAAATTATGATCTATCACTCTGAAATACAGTCAACATTCCAAAGCCGCAAAATAGAAGGATAAATTGTGTTCCAACATCCCATTAATAAGTAATAGTTGAAGAAAAGTAATGCATAGAATCCATAATAACAACACAAAGGGAAAGCAGTCTAGTAATGAACCACAAAAGTTACTATCCAGGAGATCTAACATAAGCAACTTATACATCATGAAATTGTTAAAAAGCAATATGCAGCAAGACAATGGTAGTAGATCAAAAGTTATGGAAGCTGGTGCAGAAGAACTGGATAACGATGGTAGAGATAGTTATTGCATAGTGTCCGTGCACGACCATTCCAAGCAATTACTTCTATATACCACTAGGACTTGAAAACTTGCAAAAATTTAGAAGTTGTGAACATTTACAATATGAATATTATATGTTTGTTAATCGAACAAGTCCTTGGCTAAATTCTTACTAGAACCATTATTCTGCTTTTGGAAGAAATGACGGTAAATGTTATGCATGGAAATTTCCCGTTTCTGCCTTTGCACCTCATATTGGAAGGAAAATATGGTTCCTTCATGTTCTTTGATGAAAAGGGCTTGGGATTTAATTTCTTCCATCATGTATGTATGCCAAAGAGTTGTGAGTAACGTCATACTATTAAAATTAGAAAACAAAAAGAATAAAATATGGAAAAAATCCAAACACAACAAATCAAATTCTTTTTAGCATAAGAATCTCAAATCTGGTACATTTTCAATCACATTAATACATCCAGATTTTCACCAAAATCACAGTTGAGCGTAAACTTGATATAAAAGTTCTTATCTTAGTTATGCTCTACACAGGGCATTCATGGTTTAACCACAGGCAAAAGAAACCATAGTCACACAATCCAGTTTTGGTAGGATAGTTTTATATGATCTTCGAATATAATTAGCATTTATAAAAGTGTGCAGGGGCTAAGATCTAGAACTTTCATAAATCTGTAGAAGTTACCAAAAAATTAGCATCTATATAAATGCCTTTTTCTACTACAATATATTCATTCTATAACCATTCAAACATCACATGTTGAGAAATTAGCATTTATAGACTCAAAGCACACATGCATGTCTAACATCATACAAAAAACACTCGAAATAGTAACAAATCCAACTTCTACTCAACTACTGTTAGGACAATGTCAAGAAAATACCAAAAGCCTTCGATTTCCAAATCACCGTTACAGATATCAACAGTTTGAGTTGCATAGACAATATTGTATAAACGTTGCATAAGATTTCAAAATTTTTAATTATTCACTCAACAAATTAGACCCAAATCGGTTGCTCATAGATAAACAGCTTAAAATCCAAAGGAAGAACTATTTCTCTCATTATTAAGAATGATTAAAAAACAAACCTTCGATTGACCTCCCAAAGTGACGATCGGACTTGGGTAGTGTAGAGAGCTTTGAAAGTGACGACTTGGTTCAAGAGGAAGAAGTCTCTTAGATTTTTTATTTTTCCATTGTATCTATTATTTTCTTGATTTCAACATTTATGACAAAGGTTTTATACACATTTTGTATGTAGACAGTAAAATAAATTTTTTTAAAGAAAATTAGAAAAATATTTAATATGTTTTTCTTAGTATACTTTTTCCTTTTTTTAAATCTTATTATATTAAGTATATCCAATTATTCCTTTAATGTATAATAAAATAATTTTTTCCCACATGCTACTTGTATCTTTATTCATAGCACATAAATTATACATTATTACAATAAT
>JAOXYD010023148.1:0-14504 GCA_028565735.1 Pinacopodium congolense | reverse complement strand
TGAATAACCAAACCTTAATTATTTGTGAGAGTTTGAGTTTTAAGATTGCATATTTAAAAGTTAACTTTTTGATTTTAAAGCCTATTAACTTAATTTAATGTATTACCAAACTTTAAATTAAGATTAATAAGGATAAGGCATAGTCTTAACCGTAGCTTTATCTTGAAATTCTGAAGATACTTTAAATCAGCCCTTAAATATGTCAAAAGCTTAATTAAGTCATTAATCACCTAATCCTCAACTAATTTCCACATTTTAGTAATTTTTGGTAATTTTTAAAGTAAACTTTAAGTCATTTTGCATTGTTTGAAGCAATTTATGTTAGATTAGCATTATCTAGCTTTTTAATCAATTTATTTAAAATTTCCTAGATAATTGTGATATAATTAACCTCATAATTATTCCTTTTTCCTGTGGGACTAGCACTCAGAGTCTTAAAAACACTCAGCTTTATTACTTGGTCAATAGGTGCACTTGCTTTTTATGTTGGTTAATTCTAAGTTAAAATTATGTTAAAGTTCAATCACCTAACCAACTCATTACTTCCTAACAATTTTTTATATACTTTATAGAATCATAAACACATGTAAAACCTTCCTAAAAACATTTTGAACCAATTAAGAGGATTATTAAGACATTTCTCACATTTTTCCTTTTGATTATTTAACCTCTATGCATATTCTAAATTATGAATGAGTTATGCACATAATAAGCCCATTTAAAGACTAAAAAAAAAGTAAGTAAGACTTATAATTAGAACTATAAATCAAAAGAAATATGAATTATATTATAACTCTTCCAAAACCTTGGGTCTTGATCATTTTACTTCATGATCTTACTTTTATCTCTAGGACTCCTTAGACATCTCCTTTTGTATTATAAGGTTAATAGTTATTTTTTAATGCTTCAAACATATTAAAACATTAATTCATGTGGTGTTTTTTCATCATTAAAATAAGGCAAACCTCCCTTGGTTCAACAATCTCCCCCTTTTCATGTTGACAAAACCATGTGATATTACGAGCATATAACAAAAAATTTAAGCATAATTAAAATCACATCAATACTTAATTTCAACTTATTGAAATCATAGTAGCAATGGACCAATTCACTTCATAAAAATTAAAAAATATAATATTCTTCAAAAAGACAAACTCCCTTTAGCATTATTAAAATCATAAAACCATTTTAATTTGAAAACACCAACTCCCCCTAAATGAATGTATTATAATAAAATTTGAAAAGAATTAACATAAAAGAAAAAATGAAAATGCTAAAAATGCTACTCCCCTTATATAAAATAAAATTTTTCACAAACATTCCCTCGTCCTTTTTAGAATCATAAAAAAGATCAGATTTAAATGCTAAAACATGTCAAAAGAAATAAAGATTAACACACTTAAACAATAAATGTACGAGATAATTGATAAAATTCATAAAGAAGAACAATCAATCACACCCAACTCTCTCCTACTTATACAAAATCTATCCTCGCAAATAGGTTTAGTGAAAAATATTAGCTAATTGATGCACAGTACCAACAACTTCAAGTTTTATGTCTCCATTTTAAATATGATTTGGTGAGCTCGTCATAAGCTACCAAATAATAAAAATACTTAACTAACCTAAATAAGTAGTTAGGACAAGTCAGGGTTGATCCCACAGAGACCCAGAGTAAATTGCTATCTCTAATGTTGCTAAAAAGAAAATAAAACCCTTAAAAGCAAAGACATAAAAATTAAATACTAAAGATAATTGATGAAGTAAAGACAAACAAACAAGAAATACGAAAGATGGGTGTAAGATATGTCAGGAATTATAGACTTATAATTGATCCTCGAAATAGATAACTTGCGATTAGTGTAAGATGCTATCCTATAGGTTCAAAGAAGTTTTCAAACCCTCAGTTCTGTCATTTTTAGATAAGTCCTATACGATAGAAAACCTATCCCTAGTCACAAGGCAACTTAGAATAAGCTCTCTAGATTTAACTACACGATATCATTAACAACTAGAGAACGACTAGCCTAAGGCACAATCTCACAAGCTTGAATTGTCTAACTTAGAGAATTAAAATTCTAGGCTAAATTGATTAAATTCACCGACAAATTCAATTATCCTATTGTTACTTATGGAAATCACTAGGACTATTGCGTATCACAAGTTCATTCCGAACAATAAAATTAGAAATTAAACCTAAGATGGCCAATCTTAAGAATTAATATTTAATTCATATCATTTATGCAGAATTCCGATACAATCTTTACCTAAATCACAATGCTTAATCAATTGATAATCAATTGTCACAATTATTAAGCCCAAATTCCATTAATATCCTCCAAACCAAAACTAAACTAGTTAAACATAATTAAATTAAGAAAAAACAAAAATTAAATGAACACTAAACATAATTAATTAAAAGAAAAGAAAAGCTGAAAAATTAAGAACAATAAACGAAAAAACACAAATTGACTTTTAAATTAATGCAAACACACATAACTTAAGCTATTATTTAATTAACTTAAAACTTAATTAATCAAAACTTAAACTAACTTTCTCAATAAAAATTTCTGTAAATATAAATTAAATAAAAACTGAAAATAACTAAATTAAAACCTAAGTAATAGTCAAGACATAAAGCATAACTAAAATAAAAACATGAAAAGAAACTTAATTCAAATTTGTTAAAGACAAAATTAATGACATAAGCAAACAAGGGTTATAATCTAAGAAGGAATAAAGCAATAAACATAGAAATAAAACATAATATTCATCCAAAAGAAAAGAATAAAGCAACTGAAAAATAAAATAATATAAATTAAAAGAAAATATGATAAGTTTGGACAAGAAGTAAGCATAAATTAAGTTAAGAAAACTAAACAAAGAAAGCTAAAAATGAACTTAAAGGATAAAAGCAAGGTATGAACAGTAATTAATTGAAATTTATTTCCTAAGGTGGTGCAGCTCTCGTCTCTCACCTCTCTTGTGTAGCTAGCTTCGTCAGTCTCCTAGTGTAGCTGCTCAAAGCCATGCTTCCACCAAGACTCCAAGCCACCAGTCGCCACTCGTCAGCTCACTGCACATCTCCCCTGTTTCCTCGAGGTTTCCATGTATTAATTCATTAAAAACCCAACTACTATCTTTTTTTTACCTCTCGTTTTCTTTCTTTTCATTTCTGCCTTTAACTCCCCTCAAAGCCCAACTCCCTTCTACCTCTCCTGGTGCGGGCCTTCTCCATCTTAGCTAGTCTAGTAGCTAGCAGAGGAAGGCCTTAGTCCACGCTGGTGCAGCAACGCATGCGACATCCATGCACGGGCCCAAGCTGGTGGTGCATGCATAAGGTGCGTCTGGTCCAGCAGCAGCCCATGCGCTAGTAGCTGTTGGACCTGGGTTGGTCTCTCTAGTGAGCTCTCCTTCTTTCCAAGTCAATCCATGCCCACAGGTGGGTAGAAGAAGAAGGCTTTCTCCATTGGGTCAAGCTCTTTGGATCTAGTTTTAGATAAAAACTTCTGTCTTTTAAATATGTTTTTTTGTTCATAATAAATTATGCATCCAAACTTAAATAACACATAAGAAAGTTATTTAAAAATAAAAATAAGATTGAATTTTCATTTAAAAACATATGAAAATTTAATAAATTTCAATCTTATTAATTATATGAAGACTCAAGCTACCGAAAAAGTTAATTAGATTTTTTTATATAGGTTTTATTATGTTATTTTTATTATAAGTTTTGCTATATTCATTTTTGGTTATTCAAGAGGCTGACTCATGCCTACCTGCATTCATTACTTAGAAAATGCATGGAGGCACATAAATTAATAGGACTTATATGTTTTGATATGATTATTTCGAAAATCCTCTTAATGTGTGATTTGTTTTAATGAAAATATATGAATTAATAAGGTTATTAAATTAGTATGAATTGGAAATTAGTATTAACTTAGTTTAAAAATAATTAAGTATTTTGATTTTTTGTTTGGGATGGCTCAATGTTTATTGGTCTTTGTTTCTTTTTTTAGTGTTTATTGGATTGCAAATTTTAATTGTGTTTTTGACCAATATGAGTTAGTTAACTAAATGAGTACTAGTAGACCACATGGATTGTACTGGTTGATTAAATGATAAGGCCTATCAATCAAACATCATCATTTAGTCGATTGAATGTTATGAAATTATAAGCATATGACTAGAAACAGTCATAATTTGCAATGGTAAAGTGACTAACATATCATAACATTAGGGATTCAGCAATCAACGACTAAATCATTTTATGTAAGATATAAATAGATGTGTTCACAATTTTTTTTTTAAGTATGACAATGAAGCCTTCTAAACTTACATACAATTATACTTGAGTATTCTTAGAGTTTTAATGATATTTATGTGAAATTATGTGAGGTTTTTTAGTGTGAATTCATCAAGTTTTATGAGAGCCTCTTCTTTATACCAAAGTGACTAGAGCAAAGAACTTTTAAGTGTTGTTTTTGGTGAGATTGTGAGGTTAGCCTTTATCCTTAGAAAAAGAACAAGGGAAGGTTATTCTTACTCCATAAAAATGATCTTGCAATACTATCATTGTAATTTTTTACTGCTTGAATAAAATAATTTCAACAGATTGTGTTGGGAACTAGATATATGGGTAAATGGACTATTTGGAACTGGTATAAATCGATGGTGAATTTCATCTCTACACTTTTTTAATTTTACGCACTTAATTTGCTTTGTCTATTTAATTTGATAGTATTGTCTAGCTTCCACATTTCATAAATTTGTTTTGTGTATCTTGGAAGAAATTTTAACACTTAAATCACTCCCTCTTAGGTACCATATAAGCCTAATAATTAGTATCAGAGTGTAGGTCTCACATAAGTTTTAATTCCAACAAATTAAAGAGTGAAGATCATATGGCATACTCTATGAATACCTTTGCTCCCAAATCTAGCCTAGAAGGCCATAATCCTCATAGAGCCACTTATTTGATGGAAACAAGTACATATATTGGAAAAATAGGATGATATGCTATTTAATGGATGAAAGTGTAGATTTATGGATTGTTATCTCTCAAGAGACACATATGCCTACCAAACCTGTTGGAAATGAATGAGTATTTAAGAAAAAAAAAACAATGAGACAATGAAGAAAAGAGGTTAATTTCTTTAATTACAGGACTGTGCATATTTTGTATTGTGCTTTAAGTATGGAAGAATTCAATAGGATTTCTATTTTAAAAACTACATATCATATTGGACATACTTTGAAAATCACTCATCAAGGAACAAATCAAGTGAAATAAACTAAATTTAGCATTCTAACTCACTCTTCTAAATGTTGCATGATCAAAATTTTTCTACTATATATACTCGTTTCAATGATATTATAAGTGCTCTAAAGGCTCTATGTAAGACCTATTACAGTGCTAAGTTTCTTAGGAAAATCCTTATGTCTCTACCAAAGTCATGGGAAGCAAAAGTGACCGCAATTCAAGAAGAAAAGGACCTTAATGCCCTCCCTCTTAACGAACTTATCAGATCTCTACTAACCTATAAAGTGAGGATGAAGGACATGTAAGAAGAATAAGAGGCAAAAGGAATAACATAGCCTCCAAAGCATCTAGAATGGAGGAAAATGACAATGAAGAATCATAATTTGGAAGTGAAATTAAGAACTAGCTCTTATTACAGGAAGATTAAAGAAGTGATGAGAAATACGTCTATGCATAGAAAGGTCCTTCTCTAAAAATAAATTACTTAAAATAATGTACTTTGAATGAGGTGAAAAAGGTTACTTAAGATTGCAATTCCCACACCTCTAATAAGAAGAAGAAAAGGAAGAAAAGAAGGGATAGAAGAAGGAAAGGAAAGAAAAGAAAGATCTAAAGAAGAAAAAAGCATTTCAGGTTACATTGTTCAAAACAAGCCATTCCAAAAAAGAAGAAGTAGCCAACATTAGTTTCATGGCTTACAATGAGTTATGTCCCTTTAACTCCAATATTAGTGAAAATGAATATGAAATTAATTGCTCTTTTAAAGAAGTGTTAAAGAATATTGAAGAGTTGATTAAGAAAAAGAAAGAGTTGCATGATAGACAAAAGAAAACTCTTGAAGAACTAGATGAACACAAATAAGAAAATGAAAGTCTTAGGAAATATTTGGATTTAATTAACAAAGATAATTTTGAATTAGTAAATGAAAATACATCCTTAAAGAAAGAAGTAGAATCCCTTAAGGAGTCACTTGCACAATTCACTAATGGGAAGAAGAAATTAGAAATATTATTAATTTTTCAAAAAATAGGAAATGATAAATTTGGTTTATAATATAATAATGAAGCATCTATTAGTAAAATCATTTTTGTAAAGGGAAAGAACTTACAAGATGAAAGTGCCCCTAAGAATGTTCAAATTGCATCTAGTAAACCTCAATCCAAAAATCATGCATTCAAGTATGCTCCAAGGCCTAGAATATTTCGTCAAGGTCAAGTGAATGGTAGATGATCTTTTGTTCAACCTAGACAAATTTTTCAAAGGTTTCGTAATGATTTTAGACCAAGGAATGTTTATAAAATTGCATATAGAACTTACACCCCTTTATTTTGTTCATATTGTGATCCGTATAGTCATGTTCTGATCTTTTAAATATCTTGTAAAATGGGTATGAAAGATACAATACTCAAAAAACAAAAATGATTTGGGTTCCAAATGTTCATTAGATCTCCTTTATTTATGCTCATTTTATTTTATTTTTAATGAATAATAACTATAACCTGTTTTCTAGAAAATGCAGTTTTTCATTACTCGTAATCGTTACCTTCACGTTACTCCATCTTATCTTCTCCTTAAAGCTACATTTTTTCTCCAATTTCAAAACCTTTGTTTTCTTTCCCAATGTTTAATATTATTTGTGATATCTTTTTAAAAGAATGAGATAGGTATGTTACTAACATTCAAGGATCCAAGATGAGAAGGGTAACTAAATCTATATGATTCTTTCTTTTGTAGGTCACTAAGAGAAGAAACAAGTGGTATATGGATTGTGGATATTCATAACACATGATCGATGATCCCACGTAATTCATCACTTTCCAATGACAATGTCAATAGTAAGGTAATTGACATTAGAAAAATCGATAAGGATAACTGTCCATTAATCGATAATGTCTTACCTTTGGGAAGATTAAAGCATAATCTATTAAGTGTAAGTCAATTAATAGACAAAGATTACAAAGTATTATTTTCTTAGAAAAACAAAAGGAAACATGTATATTGTTGATATGTATGATGTGTCTAACCTTGAAAATAATTGTTTAATTTCTTTAAGTGAGTGCATTTAGATCAGCCATAGATGACTTGAACATACAAACATGGACCTCCTACCAAAACTGAATTTGAAACAACTTGAAAGAAGACTTTCAAGCATGAAGTACAAAAACGATAAATTTTGTGGAGCATTCCAAATAGGAAAGCAAGAAAGAAGCTTTTTTCCAAGTAAGAACTCTACAACATATTCTAGACCAATTGAGTTACTTCATATGGACTTATTTGGTCCTACTAGATTAAGTAGTTTAGGTGGTAAGTTATATGCTTTTGTTATTTTTGATAACTTTAGTAGATTTACATAAGTTTTGTCTTTAAGTAAAAAGTCATAATGTTTTAAATAATTTTATAGTTTTGTGAAGAAAATTTAAAATTAAAAGCCTTGTCTATTGCATCTATTAGAAGTAATGATGGTAGAAAATTTGACAATGACATGTTAAATGTTTTTGTAATGATAATGGCATTTTGCATAACTTTTTGCACCTTCGACACCATAACAAAATAGTGTAGTAGGGAGAAAGAATAGGTCTTTACAAGAAATGGCTTCAACTATGATTAATGATTATGCTTTACCTAATTGTTTTTAGGTCAAAGTGGTTGTATGTGCATGTCATGTCATTAATAAGGTGAACATAAGACATAAAATCAATAAGATGCCCTATGAAATTCTGAATGGTAACAAATCCAAAATAAGTCACTTCAAAGTTTTTTGTTGTAAATAATATATTTTAAATACTAAAGATAGTTTGGGTAAATATAATTCCAAAATGAATGAAGGCATCTTTTTATGTTGTTCATTGTCTAGTAGAGCATAAAGTGTTTTTAACAAAAAGAACTCATGTAGTAGTTGAATCTATGCATGTTGTATTTGATAAGGCCAACCTCTTTGGAAGAAAGAAAATTTTTGAGAAGGATGATCCAAAATTTTTAAAGAGTTTAGAAAACCTATGACTTGAAAATGAAGGACAAACATCACAAGAGAAATTTATTAAACCAAATGAAGAAAGGAGGGATGAAGAGCTACCAAGAGATTAGAGATATAAGAAGGATTGTCTTTCTAATCAAATAAGCAGTGGCATCAAAAAAATGGTTAACTACTCATTCTTATTTCAATTTATTGCATCTTGCATTCATTTATAAGATTAAACATATGACAATTAAAGAAGCTTTAAATGATGAAATTTGGGTTTTGGATATAAATGAATAGTTAAATCAATTTGAAAGAAACAAAGTTTGGAATTTAGTATCTAGACCTAAATGCCATCCAATAATAGGTAATAAATGGATATTTAAAAACAAATTAGATGAATAAGGAAACATAGTTAGAAAGAAGAAGAGATTAGTTGCGAAAGGCTATAATCAAGAAGAAAGAATAGATTATGATGAAACCTTTGTCCCTGTAGCTAGATTAGAGTCCTTTAAACTTTTATTTTCATTTCAATCTCATATAAGTTTTAAAATTTTTCAAATGGATGTTGAAAAATCATTTTCAAATGGTTTTATACAAGAAGAAGTTTATGTTTAGTAACCCTTTGGTTTTGAAAGACATGATGCACTCGATCATATTTTTAAATTTTCTGAAACTTTATATGGTTTATGGTATGATAAATTAACTGCATTTTTACTTGAAAATTATTTTGAAAATGAAAAAGTTGATACCATATTGTTTTTTAAGAAACAAGAAAAGGATTTTTTGATTATTCAATTCTATGAAGATGACATAATTTTTTGTACTACTAATGAGTTGTTATGTTATGAGTTTGTTAAGTGTAAGAGTAGGTAGTTTGAGATGAGCATGGTGGGAGAGTTGAACTTCTTTCTCAGACTCCAAATCTAAGAAATGAATGATGGTATCTTCATTAACTAAGTCAAGTACCCAAGGGAATAACTTAAGCATTTTGACATAGATCAAACAAAGCCGTTAGGCACTCCGATGAGTACATCTAGAAAATTGAGCAAAAAATGAAGATGGTAAAGAAGTGGATGTAAAGCAATATCAAGGTTTAATTGGTAGTTTGTTTTGTTTAACTACTAGTAGATCTTATATTATATTTAGCATATGCTTATGTGCTCGACTCAATCATCGCCTAGACAATTTCATTTATTAGCTGTTAAACGTTTTTTGAGATATTTAAGTGATACGTTACATTTAGAAATTTGGTATCCCAATAATGCATGATTAAACTTGGTTAGATATTTGGATGCTGATTATGTGAGAAGTTTATTAGATAGAAAGAGTACATTTGGTGCATTTCATTTCTTAGGTAATGAATTAGTCTCATAGTTTTATAGAAACTAAAATTCTATTGCATTGTCCAATGCAACAAAAGTTGAGTATGTAGCCATTAGTAGCTGTTGCCCTCAAGTTTTGTGGCTTAGACAACAACTTAGGGATTATGGTTTAGATCTTAACAAAATTCCAATAAGATGTGATAACATGAGCACTATATATTTAACAAAGAATCCCATTCAACATTCCATGATAAAACATACAAAAATTACGTATCATTTCATTAGAGATCATGTTTAAAATGGTTATATTAAACTTTATTTTATTGATACTATACATCAATTATCATATATTTTTATTAAACCATCGTTTGAAGACCGTTTCTACATGATTCTATGAGAAATAGGCATGATTGATGGGCATTATTTAAATCATGCTTTGCTTACTCAATTATATGTTTATGTATATTTTTTTCAGAAAGCGAGAGAAGTGTGGTGTGATATTTTTTGGGGTATGTTGTGAGATATTATATAGAGTATGTTTATCTTTCTTTTAAAAGTTCCTTAATTACTACATGAATATGGGGGGAGTTAGACTTGAAATCAATACTAGTAGTGATCCTTTGCAAGAATTTAGGGGAAGTTTATTAAAGTCATGATCATGTGGTATTGGATTTATGTTTATTGAGCTTAATTTATATAATTTCACATGGTTTTGTAATCATCAAAAAGAGGGAGATTGTTGAATCAAGGGTGGTTCCACCTTATTTTGATTATGAAAAAAAATAACTCTATCACTAATATTATATTTAAGTATATTAGAAGATAGGTGTTTGGAAGAAGTTCGAGTGTATTCGTTTAAGGAGTCTTCGAGTTTAATTGGAATTCATGAAGATTATATAAAGACTCAAGCTATAAAAGAAGTGAAACAGTTTTTTTTTACACAGGTTTTCCAATGTATTTTTAATTGTAAGTTTTGTTCAATTTGTTTTTGGTTATTCAAGATGCTCTTATGCATAACTACATTCATGACTTAGAAAATGCATGTAGGTGCATAAATCAAAAGGACTTATATGTTTTGATATATGCAAAAGGAAAATCCTCATGTGTGATTTAGTTAAATAAAAATACATAAATTAATAAGGTTAGTAAATTAGTATAAATTGGAAATTAGCATTAACTCAGTTTGAAAATAATTAAGTATTTTAATTTTAAGTTTAGGATGGTTCAATTATTGGTCTTACTCTCTTCCTTTAGTTTTTTTTGGAATAAAATTTTTTAATGTGTTGCCTCAATGGACCAAATGATAAAACCGATCGACCTAACATCATCAATTAGTCGAAAGAATGCTATGAAATCATAAGCATAAGATTAGGAATGTTCATATTTTTCAAAGATAAAGTGATTAATTGGTTATAATGTTTTGGATTTAGTAATCAATAGCTAAATCATATTATGTCAGGTATAAATAGATGTGTTAGCAAATGTTTTTTTTTATATAAAAAGGATGGCAATCAGGTCTTCTAAGCTTATATGGAATTATCCTTAAGTATTCTTAGTGTTTTAGTGCTATTTGTGTGAAATTGTGCGAGGCTTTTTGTTTGCATTCATCAAGTATTGTGAGAGCCTCTTCTTTATAACAAAGCAACTAGAGTAAAACACTCTATATTAGAAAGAACTTGAGCTCTCCTTTCGACCCTAACTTATGCCACTATATATTAAGATTTAGTTAGGTTTAATATTTCGTAGTTTGCGACGAGTTATCAAATTTTTTGTGCCATTTTTGGTGAACTGGAATAGTGTTTTAGCTATTTCTCATGCTGTTTTTGTTTTTGTTTTATCTTGGTCACTTTATCTTCTGCTTGTTGTATTTTCATAGCTTTTTTTTAGATTTTAAAAAATTTTAGTGGCAATGGATTATTATCAATGCGCTTTTAATGTTGACCTTTCTTATTATTAGTATTTTGATAATGACTTTCAATTTCTTACTACTTTCAAGTTGGAGAAACAAGTATCGAACCTCACATCTTTAGTAGGATGGATCAAGACGAAGCTAAAGCCTACGATCTTTGCTCATTTTTAGGCTATCTTGTTTGTGTGTGTACTATATTAGAGGATATGTAGCAATATGGATTCAATTATCCACTAATGTGTTAGTAAGACTAGTCATACTTCGAACTTATGGCTTCACATGCACCATTGCCACCACAAGCTGATGGGATATCATTAGAGGAGATTGTAAAGAGTTTAATGATTAGCACTCTTCACTTCTAATAAGATATAAAGAGTCACTTAACGGACTTAGAAGATCAATTGAGCCAATTGGTAGACATGATAAGGAGCATAGAAGCCCAAGTTTTTATAATCATTCTTAGCAAATTAGAGAGGGACTCTTAAGAGGAGGTGCATGAAGTTTCATCAAAGAGTAGGGAACAACTAATGCACATGAATGAAATAGAGGAAGAGCAAGAGTAACTAAGAGAAGAAGAGGTCACTATTTAAGAAATGAAGGAGGATGCACCACCTCCTAAGGTAAGTGATATACTTTATGTTGTTGCTAACCGTAGCAGAAAGTGGACCTTGGAATATGACAGAGTAATAATATGGTTCTACCTCTTTTAAGCTATGCAACATCCAGTTGACTATGAACCTATTTTAAGGGAAAATTTTTTGGGCTTTTCAAAGACATTAAGCATGCTTCATGTCTGGATTAAACATCCATTTGACATTGCATAATGTATATAGTAGGGGTAGAGTTTATGAACTTAACTAAGCACTTTTTATGAGGCACCCCGACCCTATCCTTTAGTTTGTGTTTTTCTCTTTTGTAAATAGCCTTTGGTTAGTTTAGTTTGCATTCTTTATTTTCTTTTAATGTGTTTTGGTTGTAGGTGGAAGATAAGCTGCATTCTTCTTTTAAAAGGAAGCTACGATATATGTTTTCAAGGTTGATATAGCCTCTTCAATCTAAGGGAGTATTCTTATTCCCACATCTTTGTGTTTTTTTATTATTTTTGGATATTGGGGACAATGTCTTATTTAAGTGTGGGGGTAGGGCAAGTTTAAATTTTTTCTACACTTCAATTATTGTGAATTTAATAGTGATAATTTGAATGTGTTAGCTTGAAATGATTATGATCTTGGATTGATAGTAAACTGTGGTATTTGAAGGAATTTATTACTTTTAACTTGATAAACTTTGCTTAACTCTTATAATAAGGCTAACATTTTCATTTTTTCCTTTTTCTTTTGAGTGCTTTGCATGTGTTTGGTGAAAAATTTATATGATATTTTGTCTATGTACATTTTGCGTGTTTTATCATATAAATATAGAATGAGTTGTTTCAAATAATTGTTAGTAAAAGAAAATTTAAACATGAAAAATATGTGTTTATGTTATTGAATAAAGTGAAAATATTTCACTTTGTTAACTTAAAACCAATGAAAAGGTTGAAGTTTATGAGTGGTGTTAATAGCCATTTTAGGATGTAATCTAGTCTAGTAACTGAAGGTGTTCATGACGAAGTATTCAACTTCGCAACAAAAAGCTAGATGATACCTCTAACAAGCTAAAGAAGCATTTAGTTGAGAAACCGTGGTCATTCATGAAAATGTGTTTGACCTCTTATAAAAAGACTAAATGAACTCCTAAATATTGTTTAAAAAATAAAATTTTGTTGTGTTTTTAGTTGTTTTGGTTATTTCAAGCATCCTTAACTAGTTTGTGTGATAACCTATGCAAAATGACTTGAATGTTGGACATTATGTATATTGGGTTACTTTCTTACTAACTTTATACCTTGCATTTTATAAAGTTGTATTTGGATCTTGATAGAGTTAAGAATTGTGAATTGGATTAAAGATGTTCATTGAACTCTATTCTTTCCTACAAATTTTCAATTTCTGATCAAGATTGTTTTAAGCAGAATGCTTAAGTGATTTCTTTATAAGAATCAATAGTTCAAGTACGCGGGTATTTGATAGGGATGAATTTTATTAACTTTTAGTATGTGAAATCACATGAATGGTTCTTTATTCTTGGTATAAAAGTACTTAATTATGCTATATTATGTTAAATGATATAATAGACGTGATGACACAAGTTTGTGATAAAAACACCAAGTTTTGGAAGGAACTAAAGCAAAAATGGAGAAAAGGCTATGATTTTACAACATATATGGTGGTTTGGAGGAGATTTATGATGGTCCAAACAGATCATTGAAGACTGGGACATATATAGGGCTTTAGAGCCAATCACCATATATGTTGCTGATCCGTCGTAATGTTGTTTGTCCCCAAAAGATTAAAAGCCAAATAAGTCTTTCCCCCATCCTTAGCCTTACCAAAATTGGAAAGGGTATTTAAAGGCTCTTAAAGCTCAGAAGACCCCGTTTCCAGTAGCCTTTATTTTCGTGGAGAATCATCTTATTTTCTTAACATTTTCTTCATGTTTTAATGGTTCTAAGCATTCCTTTCTTTTTATAGTTATTGTTAAGCTTATAGTTATTATTAAACTTCAGTTTTATCTTGTTTTTTATTCTCTTTAGCTACTATTATATTGTTATTTAAATTTTATTGAGTTTTTCATTTGGGTTTGTGTTGGATAATGTATGAACTTAAGATTTTATTTAAATAGATTTTTTATTTCCATTTTCCAGTCTCTGTCTCTTTAATTCCTTTATCTTTTCTACATCTTTAGTTTCTATCTTATTAATTTTGGTTTGTTTTATAGTTAATTTCATTATATTATTTTAGGTTTTCCTTTGGGTAAGAAGATATTGATGGGCTAATGGCTTTATAATTGTGAGAATTGACTTAATTTGTGTTGACCATTTTGTTTTAGGTTAAGATTGAATTTGAATTTAAGTTAAATGATATGAATTAGTGTTGCGTTGGTTAGGTGACTTTAAAATTGATGGTTGTTCAAATTGATTTTTACTTTTAAAACCAACGTACTTAT
>JAOXYD010023137.1:0-14505 GCA_028565735.1 Pinacopodium congolense | reverse complement strand
CTTAAACATTAGTAATAATAACATTTTGTCATTATTAAAACATATGATTAGAACCATCTTACTTGTTAACTGATAAACTAGGTCTTGCCAGGCAAGACCTATGTTAATACCAATCTAAGAGCTTCTGCAAAGATACATGTGACTTGGTAAAGCATGCCAACTACATTAAAGTGAATTTCTCCATATAAGGTCATGGGATTGCCAATACTAACCACTACCAATTCCAACTCTTTTTTTACACACTCTGTTTGGTAAAATATATTTTGTTCCAATTCTTTTTTAACTTAAATTTGAAAAAAAATCCATTTCAAATATATACAAAACTTTAATTATTTACCTAGGAGGAAACTTGAATCAATGACATTGAAAAATGACTCCATTTGCCTCCAAAATAAGGTTGAACAGGGATGAGCTGCATCAAAAATCATATTAACTTCACCAAAAAATTGATTAATTTGGCAATAAAGAAACAGAGTAAAAAATGATGATGATGATGGCCTCTTGTTGAAAATTTGACAGCACTGGTTAAGTCTTAATTCTCCTCCTTGATTATGAGTCTCTTCATATTTTTCCTCTTCAAGAAACCTTATTTTCTATCTTGAGTGTTCTTTAGACTCAGAATGGCAGTCGCTAGGGTTCTTCATGTCTTCTTTGTCCAAAATAGCATAAAAACTGAATTAAACACCTCACTCCACATCATCCCACCACCTCAACTTTTCTAGCTTTCAGCTCTGCTAAGTATTTTTGTTATATCTTTTTTTACAGACCTAAAACTTTCATACTATTTTATATGTAAGTTCCTCACATGTTGTTCTAGCAGTATATAAAATTTCATAACATTTGGAACTCTATAAGTGCACTTAATGCCTTTTAAAAGTTAGCTATACCAAATTTGGTGTTTAGCTCTAATTCTTTTGATCTTTCTTTTATACACTCTTCATGGCTTGTCATATAGCATTAATATTTGGTGGAGCCTCCTAACTCGATGCTTTAACTCCTTAAATTGGTTTCACATCTATTCAACTCTACTTGACCTTGCATTATATATTCACACCAATATGATATAATTTTTGCCCAAACTCAACAAACATCATATTAAAATACTTAAACATTAGCAAAACAACAGAATAACATCAAAATAAGTTTAAATCATGCAATTCTCTTCCTAAACATGCATACAAACACACTAAACCACTATTGAATTAGCTTATAATGTAACCCTATCATATATGAAGTATATGACTATATAAGCTTGAATTTACCAATATAATCACTTAATGATGCACAAAATTGATCTATAAAACACTTAATTTCTTATGCAAACTAGGAATAGTAAAAATAACCACTAAGAAACTGATTTGAATGGCTAAACATGAGATTGAAGTAATGGCAGTCAAACCTAGACAATTTTGATGCGTTTAAAAGTTTAATCTTAATACAAATGAAATAGGCTTCCAAAAATTTGAAACAAAGATTAAATACAATCTAGAATGCAAAAACAGGCAAAAAATAAAAAGTTTTGATATGTGTGTGTGTGTGTGTGTGTTCAAGCTTTAATCTAACAAAATAAGCACTCTAAAAATTGAAATTATGATCAAACAAAATCTTAAACACTTAAGTAGATACATAAACAGATTAAAATAGAGAGTGAGAGCATAAACCAAGAATAGTGTAATAAGAGGTAGCTTTGAAGTTTTGAGTTATTTGATCTTGTAATTTGTTTTTTAGATCATCTAGAAGAACTAAAAAAAATAGAGATGGTATACATAGGGTTTTTAAGGGTTTGGAGACGCTGGGTATCAAAACTAGCCATTTAAAAGGAAAAAGGAAGATAAAACATGTAAGCGAAAACTAGTTGTTCAAGATAGAGAGCTATAAGGTGAATTATGGGAGCTATAAGGTGCTTTACCAACCATCGTATAGCTCACTGGTAACAAAGTTATATTTCAGGTGACATGAGGCGCCGTATTACTTTTTGTTCAACCGTCGTATATACCCAGAAATAATACAAAAAAATATCCAATTAAATTCTAAATCTTTCAAAATACTTTCTAATATTAATAAATACTTCAAGCAAGTTTTAAAGAGTAATTTAAGACTATTTAACTCATCAAAACATTCAATCCATTCAAATATATGAATTAGCCTATATGAAGAGAGTTTTATGTAATTTTATAAAACCATATGTGATGCATGATAATTTTGAGCCCTTTGATCAATTGAACAACAAGTAAGCACTTACAAACAAGTTTAGAACAACATAACTAAGGTCTTTAAGCTTCCATATTCCTTTAAGTAAACATATTTTGTTAATATCAAAACCAAAATTGGAATCTCCTTTGGTTCAAGAATTTAGTTTAAGTTTTGTGAATTAGGTTGTATTTAGTTGATTTTTAGTATAAAAAGCTTAAGTTTTCATTAGATTAAGTTTTGAATCTTAGTTTTCACTACTTGTCTTAAATATTCCAGCTTTGATTTCATTCGATTAAGTATGGGTTATGTTTATTTACTTTCTATTTTGATTAATTTGAGCATGTATGGCTAATTTCCTAAAGATTTAAAGGTATTAAAGGGATGAAGTGTGATTTTTTATAAGAATCAAGTTGGGATTGTATGAAATTGGTGCTTTTAAACTTAGGTTGGTTTTGAACTTTGGTTTAATGCCAAGAATTAGGAGTTATTTCTAGGCTTGATCACTCTTTTGTTAATTTCCTAATCTGAATGTTAAGATTGAGCTTTGATAGGCAATAGTTAATAGAGATTTTTGAAAGTAGCAATAAACTAGTTAGGTTTGTAGGCAAACTTAACCTATTAGTCTGAGGTTCCCATCCTTTAGGTCACACTTTCTGAGCTTGTGAGTTAGTGGCCTAAGTTACTTATTCCTTACTGCCTAATGCTTCTTCACTATTAAACTTAAAGAGCTTATTCAAGATTATAGCGAAGTTTGAGGTATTTTTAGAGCTTGTTATAATTACCTACTTTAGAAGAACCGAGGATATGAGAGCTTATTCATATCCATAGGCTAACATCTTAGCTAAACACTATTTATTTAGATTCAAGGATCAATAGTTATCTCATAATATTGATGATACCTTTATCCCATTTCTTCAATATTATTATTAGTTTATTATATTTTGCATTGTGTTTACCTCTTTAATTGCATTCGTTACATTTTAGCCTATTTAGTTCGAATTGCATCAGGGGGTTTTATTTCTATTTTTCTATACAACATTTGAAATAGCATTTGCATCCTAACTCCTTATAGTTTGACCATAGCACATCCTACCGTACAGTTAGGTAGTTAGAAATTTATTATTTGGTAGTTTGCGACGAGCCATCAAATTTTTTGTGTCATTGCTAAGGAGCTGGCATGTGTTTTTTTTTCTTGTATTGTATTTATTTTTATTTTCACTAATTTTTATCGCTCTTCAATTTTTTTTCATGTCCCACAATTCCTCAAAACACATTCAATTACAGAAATTTACTGATGACAACAATAGTTCATTACTTTCTCCATTTAACATTTTTTATTTTCATCCTATTGCCATACTAGGTTTCATCAGAGCGAGAAAGCGAGCCACACTTCTCTTCTTGAATGTGGTAGTTTTTTGTTCTCTAAAGAAGACGTTGAAGAAAGTTCAGAAGAATCTATAAAGGAAGAAGAAGTAGAAGAAATCATGAATCCTCACCAACACATATTAAAGGAGCTTGAAACTCCTACTTTTAATCATAATTTACTTTGTATTAATTATTTGGATGATGAGCCAGAGGTTAAGATTAAACCTAGACTAATCCATGTGTTGTCTACTTTTATAGGTTTTCGAGACACCAGTTCATTAGGATCAGGCTATATTACTTAATCAAACAAGTTCTTGAAGGAGTTTCGCATAACATGTTCGAACATGAAGCTGGTGGGAGTCACAATGGAGCAACTCAAGCAATGACTTTATTACTTACCTGTTGGATTGGTCAATACATAGGAGCAGATATAGTAGACGTTCTTAGAGAAATACTTCCCTACCTCAAAAGCCACCAACTAATTAGGAAGGAAATCTATGGTATTCGACAAGACACAGGAGATTTATTGCACAAGTATTGGGAGAGCTCCAAGAAGTTCTACAATAGCTGTCTAAACTACTAGATAAGTGAACAATTGTTAATTCAATATTTCCATGAAGATCTATTATCTTTAAATAGGAATATGATCGATATTGTGTGGTGGAACTTTGATCGACGAGACATTGAATGATGCGAAGAACTTAATAGAAACTATGGCAGGGAATTCCCAGTATTGGGGCAACCACAACAGTGCCTCCTACTCGACCAAGCAAATGAAGGAGGGGTCCATTTCTAAGTTAGAGCATCACATAGTTAAGTTGACTTCTTTAGGGCAACAAGAAGTGATGGGTAGGGGACCTACTAAGGTATGTGGTATTTGTGCATTAGCTAATCATTCCACTAATGCTCGCCCCACTTTATAGGATAAATGACAAGCCAATGCGTTTGGATTGCTACAAGAATAAAAGTGGAGGTATAATCCTTTTACTCCTACCTATAATCTATGGTGGAAGGATAATCTCAATTTTAAGTATGGAAATTCACAATAAGGAAGTAGCTCCAATGTGGGTGTATGATATCTTAAGGCAATATGGAATAGATGGGAATTAAACTTAGCACTGACTTGATTATAGATATGTCTTTAATGCTCCTTGAAGTTCATAAGGTAGCTAAAGATCACTCTTCAATTAAACAATTTTTTTTTGAGTATATGATATCTTAAGACAAATGGAGCAATTGTAGATAGTAGAGATAATTATTCCTAATTGTCCTGATGTAGACCATGTTAAACAAATTTTTTGACTCCACCTAAGAATAAAGAGGGTCATTTTAGAATAGTGGAGCAGTTACAAATGGTAGGGGTACCATCTCCTATTATAAAGCTAGCTTATCTAAAGGAACTATTAAATGCAGTACCTAAATCTCTAAGGAACATGGAGGATCAATTGGGAACTAAATACCAATTTTAGTTAGAAGAGATATCTCTTGACTCTTATAGTCTACATCTATTTAACCAAGGGAAATTGTCTCTTGCATCTCAAAATGCAGGCCTTCACTCAATGGAGTAATTGGATTATTCTTGTATTACATAAATTTTAGGAATAAAAGATGGCCGGCCGGCTATGGCTCTATATCTCCAACTACAACCACCACTAGACCTTCCCTTCCAAACACCACTTCTTCAAGTACCTCCACCTCATTAACTTTCATTTCACGTGCCACCGCCACAACCCAAGCTTTGATAGGCACACGCCGCCCATGGAGTGAACTCCTAAAGATCGCATCTTTTTCACGCCCCTGCAACTATGGAGAAGCCATAACTCGTGTCAAGTTCAATCTCAACTATTTCAGAGTCAATTACGCTATGGTATTTCTTGGAATTCTCTTCCTAAGCCTTCTTTGGCACCCTGTGTCAATGATAGTGTTCATTGTGATTTTCGTTGTGTGGTTTTTCCTATACTTTGCGAGGGATGAGCCATTGGTGTTGTTTGGTAGAACTTTTGATGATAGAATTGTGTCGTTGACGCTTGGGTTTGTTACTGTGGTGGCATTGGTGTTTACTCACGTGGGATTGAATGTTTTGGTGTCTTTGATTGTTGGTGTTCTGGTTGTTGGCCTTCACGCAGCTTTTAGGGGTACTGAAGATCTATTTGTTGACGAGGATAGTGCTGCTGAAGGTGGGTTGCTTTCGGTTGTTGGGGGTCAACCTTTAAGACCCACTGTGGGCTATACTCGAATTTGAGCACTTGAAAGTTCGGATTTTTGTTGATTTGGGGTTTGATTTGAGCTTAGACGTTGATGGCTTGTTTTTCACTTTTGGTGTCATTGGTGCCAAATTCGAGAGATTCAACAATCTGGTTCTATTTGTAAGACGTCGCAGAAGTTGGTAGCTTATAGTTGATTGTTGATTGAGGACATGTTTTCGCTATGGTTTTACCATTTTTATCTTGTCAATGCGGATTAATTGCATGTGCTTCAAACCATAAGTATATGGTTATAACATGTAATTGGCAAGAATCAGATGGTAGCGTCCATAGAGGACTTTAAATTTACGTTCCCTGAGAATTTGTTCTTTAGATTTTCTAATGATTCATTTATGTCAGTTTCTCCAACCTTTAACGAAAAGCTAAATGTTTTTTTGTTGAAAACGTTTCTCATTCTCAAGCACATTTAATTCATCAGAATCATGAGCAAAAATTGTTGCTTTCTGCATTTCCTATCATTGAAACATGTGTTCGCATGATATTCTTGAATTTCGATATATTTGTTTTTCTTATAGTTCAATTTTCTGACTTACTTCTTAGAGTGAAAAAATGATAAGTGAACCTTCATTTGATTTGATGTTGGCAACTACTTGTCACGAGTTTGTTGAGGTGCTAAGATGGCATTTAGGACAAGTAATCAGAACAATAGTCATTAGTGAATGTATTAAATCAGGATTGGAGACTCATAAACATTGATAGCTGTCTAAGATGTTATCTTTTCCCTTGTTCCCTGAGTTGTTGGTTCTTAAATATGTGCTACTGTATTGTAGGAGTAGGACAGTGATTGAACTTGCGGGATTTTTGTGATGCTGACTATTAGACTATTAGGTATCAGAATATAGAAGGAATCATGTGTAAAATAACTTTGTACGTCTACACTTCATTGATTCAAAACCTTATTAATTTCAGTTAATTTCTGGGAGTCTTGCCTACCATTGAAAAAATGGGAAGTCAATTTTCTTCTAACTATGGCCTTTAAGAACCTAGTGCTTCCTTACTCAACAATTTGATATAGGGTGGCAAGAACTAGTTTTAAGTGAATTCTACTGCGTGACTCCATGTTTAATATTATCTTTCATATTGGAATTGCGTGAGTTTTCTAGGAACAATTTCATGAATACTAAATCTTTCATAGGAATCATGAAATGGTGCCAGTTTTCCAAATCTTCATTAGGTTCATAGGAAAGTATTGTTCTTATTGATTATAAAAAAAAAAGGTATTGTCCTTACTGATTTGTGAGAAACATTAATAATACTCCATTGTATGTGGTTTTCCTGTGTGATGGAATTTTCATTCCATAAAGTATCTAACCTTGTGCTTTTGTCCAACTATCCAAGGTATTTTTGTACTCAGTTCTATATTTGTGGGGTTTTTTATGCAACCTCTAGCATAAGTTTCTAAATTAGCTATGTAGTCCATAAATTCAACTTGGAGTATAGCACATTAAAAGAGATGAAAAACAATTTCTACCTGAGTTACAGGTTCACATGTTGGATTAAAATTACTTGAATTTGAATGGGATAAAATTGATGTCCATTAAAACTTGAAAAAGCTTGGATCAAACTTTTCCCACCATTTAACATTGAACTAGGACTTTTTTTTTGGTAAATAAGTAAATGCATTGATTTGATAACAATAGCCTCCAAACCAAATCAAAAATACTAGGGTTGTTTGGTATTGTTGGTTGTGGTTTTTGTGTTTTTGTATTGGTTTTTGTATGTTGCTTTCAGTTTTTGTGTTATTTTTTCGATTTTTGTGTTGTATTAGTGTATTGTTTTTTTCGATTTTGTGCTGATTTTTTCGGTTTTTGTGTTTAAAAAAAAAAAGAAACTAAAACCTAAAACTAAATCTATACCAAACAACCCCTAAGGTTGCAAAGCATGGTTAAGATAGCCTAGCTAAATTACAACCAAGCTTGATTTTAAGGCTTCAACATAATAGGGTGAATAGTTAGATAGATATGGGTCATCAAAACTAAGTCTTCTTAAGTTTTCTTTGGAAGGTAAATAGTGGTCCCTATTCTTTCCCTTTTCCTGCGTATAATTGGAGGATAGGAAATCTGCATTATTTCCTCCAAATTGATCGATTATCATTTTCTATCATGAGTGGAGTTGTTGAAGTGGTGTTGTTATCTCCTTGAATGCTTTTGACAGTTGCTCTGGTTTTCCTTTTTGTTGTTGCTTTTGTAATTGACTTTGTAATGTGTGAGTGATATATTATTTCAGTGAGGCCAATCTTTCTTTTCCCCATATCTTTTGGGTTTCGAGTGAGGTAGCTATTGGTTCTTTATTAGAGGAAGTGATTAAGATATGTTTCTCGTTGTTAATTTCTCCTATGTTATGATGTGATATGCCGTAAGTATCCTTTTATTGCTGGTGTTTATTGTTGTTCCTTTTGAATCCTGAGTTGGGTATTTAAAATTTTGTTCCATCATCCTCTTGGGGGAGCTTGGAGGGTTAATTTGTTTTCTTGTGAACCTACAAGATGAAAAGTGAGTTACCTTATTAAAGTTTCTAGTTATAAGCAATGCTCCTTTGGGGAGGACTATATATGCATTTTGTTAAAAAAATCTCTCTAATTAGAAAGTGCATTCTAGAAGATATAGTGTCTAAGCTCGAAGGAGATTAGTTAAAGATTCTAGAGTTCCTCTCTTTTTATACGCTGTAAACAATATTGCAGAAGGAAATTTTAATGAATGAGGATAATGGACTGTTTGATTTTGTAAGTCTAGCAAGCCAATTGATAATATTGTTGAGGGAAGTGAGTGACCAGGATAGTTCACTTTTTTGAATGATTGAGAACCAAATTCCTTTTAAAAAGCAATAGTTAAAGAATAAGTTATCGTGGGTTTCATGGCTATTACATTAGAGTGGGCATAAGTTGGGGGGTTTTGGAGGGTTGAGTTTATCTTGTGTTTCTAGCCTTCGAAGCACAGTGAGCCATCAAATTAAATTGTGTTGAGGTATGGAAAATTTACGCCACATTAGGTGAAATGAACTGCAATGGGATGAGGGTTGAAGTATGAGATGTGTAGCACATTGTGAATGTTTTGGAACAGTGACCAAGCCAAATGCTTCTATCAAGGTTGGAAGAGGTAAGAGAAGAAGGATTGGATAAGATTTCATTTCCAATTTTAGTTGATAATGATTGAGACTTTTGTGGTGGTAGCTAAAAATCATGTAATATTATGGAAGAAAACACTTTTAGTAATGGCTTAAGAGGGTGTCATAGATCATTCAAAGGTTTGTGGAGTTGCCTTCTCTAATGGTATGTTGGAAGTGGCTTAAGAAACTTAGTTTGAGTCTAATATACATTTTTCCATGTTCACGAGCTAGTAGGATTTGGTTACACTGACTAGAAATTCTTTCCTTTTGAATTAGGGGGAAAGATACCACTTATAATAATATTTGCTATATTGGCGAACAATGGAATATACAGGTTATTTACCAACATAAAAAATTCGTAAGGGAATTGCTTATTAATTTCTTCTTTTAGTTGCATTGTCACTCCGTCAAGATGCAATAAATGGTTAGTCGCCACATTCTCTACTCTCTTTTTATCTCTTATCTTAATATCGAACTCTTAAAGCAATAACACTCGTTTAATAAAGCTTTAATTTTGTATCCTTCTTGGCAAAAAGATATTATAATACTGTATGAGCTGTAAAAATAATAACATTTAATTTTAAAATATAGGAATGAAACTTATCACACACAACACCGTTGTTAGCAGCTCATTTTCGTTTGTAGTGTTATTCAATTATACTCTCGCCAAGGTCTCACTTGTATATATGGCATAGAGTTTATTATCCTTACGTTGTCCTATAGCATCCTATCACATATCCTATGGCGTGATCATTAATGTCACACATGATTTTGAATAGTAAAAACCAATTTAGTGATATCAAAATAGGTGTGGAGATGAGAGCTTTCTTTAACCTATCAAAAGTATTCAAATAGTTAGTATCGAAATGAAAAGGTACATCTTTGGTTATCAAATTTGTAAAAAGTTTAGCAATGAGAAATATTTTATAAATTGCTAGTAAAACCATACATGTCCTACAAAAGCTCGAAAACTTTTAACATTGTTGAGTGGTAGGCGCTTTTCAATAATTTTAGTCTCAACTCTATCCACTTTAATTACCTTATGTTATATTTTATGTCTCAAGACTAACCCCTCGTGTATTATAAAATGAAAATTTTCTTAATTTAAGACCAAGTATGAATCCTCTAATCGTTAAAGTACTCTATTTAGGTTTATCAAGTAATAATCAAAAGTCTCCGAAGACTAAAAATTCATTTATGAATAATTTTATTATATCCTCAATTATGTTTACAAATATGGTTATCATATACATTTAGAAGGTGCTTGATGCATTGCAAAGTTCAAAGGTTCCATAGGAGCATGTGAAGGTAGTTTTCTCTTGATTCTCTATATAAATAAAAAGTTGATTATGGCTTGAAGAATTGTCAACGAAGCAATATAATGCATGACCAACGCCTCTATCAATCATTTGATTTACAAAAGGTAAGAGAAAATAATGTTTCTTAGTCATCAAGTTGATTTTCTTATAATCAATGTAAACTTTCCAATTTGTGATTATTCTAATAGAAATTATCTCTCCTTTTTTATTTTCCATCACTATCGTATCTCCTTTCTTCAGCATACATTGTATTGGTCTCACCCACTTACTTTCTGAAATTGAACAACTAATTCCATCATTTAAAAGTTTCACTACCTTCTTAACAATTTCTTGCATATTGGGATTAAGTCTCCTATGACACTCTCTCACTTTCTTACAGTTCTCTTCAAGGTTAATCTTATACATTATTACGTTGGGGCTTATTCCACTACCTTATCTTCTTACTCTAAACTCAGTTAATTGGATATGATGAGTGGTAATGTATGATACTTAAGAAGATATACCTAAGGTATAAGATTAAGGTTTTAACTCCAAAATGGGTGATCTCTCACTAAAAGGTGGAATAGGAGTTTCGATTCTCACTAAGGATTCTTGTTTTTTCTTCTCACCCAAATCTTCTTCTTCCTTTAAACCTTCACTGTCTCTTACCTCCAAATTGTCCTTAACAAACTCCTTTTGCATTTTCACACATTTATCCTTAAGAACTAGCTTCTCTTTATGCACATCCATTAGAGCTCTCCTAGTGTTATTAAATAGTCTCCCTAATATCAATGGACAATTGCGGTCTTCCTTATTACAGCATACTAAAATCAATTAAAATTATGAACATTTCTACCTTGACCAATACATCTTCCACCACTCTAAATAACTTTTTTATTGATTGTTCTGCCGATTAGATGAGCATAAGGGTTGGCTTCATATTACCTAGTCATAATATCTTGAAAATAGACAAAAATATCAAATTAATAGTTGCCATTAAATAACATAAGGATTTAGAAAAGTCAAGATTACCAACTACA
The DNA here is from genome assembly GCA_028565735.1 of Pinacopodium congolense. NCBI lineage: Eukaryota > Viridiplantae > Streptophyta > Magnoliopsida > Malpighiales > Erythroxylaceae > Pinacopodium > Pinacopodium congolense. The sequence goes on along the minus strand of JAOXYD010023137.1, from coordinate 3,240 downwards.
TAAAGGATAGCAAAACTCCTTGCATCTTGCAATTTCGATGGCATGTAACTGATAATAGTATAGCTGCAAATATTTGTTAGGGATACTATTTGATTGTCATTTTAAGTCCTCTTGTTAATTAAGATACCTTGAGGGACTTGACATACTTGAGTATGCTCTCCAACGCTTCAACAAATTTGGTGGTCGGGGGAAAAAATGTGCGATTTAGCACTAGTGAATGGAGCTGTCTCGTTTGTACATTTATATTCAGGCAACAAAAGTGGATGGTTTCGCGAAAAATTGGCGTGATTTAGCACTGTTGAATGGAGCTATTGTGTTCGCACATTTTGTTCATTAGGAAAAAGTGGATGATGTCGTAAAAAATTGGAGAAAAAAAATAGCTTTACGGATCTAAAACGGCACGAAAATAAAAAAATAGTGAAATTCGACGTTCGAGGGCAAAAATGCACGATTAAGCTCTATTAAATGGAGTGATCACATTACTATATTTACGTTCCTGTTAATTTGTAATTTCTTTAACTTCCATAAAATGTACATCCATTTGATTCTTTTTTAGCCTTTATGGGAAAGAGATCTTTAGCATGTACTGTGGTGATGACACATAAGGTTTTTCCTCATTCTTATCCTTACTCTTTCTCTTGGCTTTCTTTCTTGGGGTTTTTGGCCTTTTCTATTGGCTCCTTTAGTTGCTTTCCTCCTTGAAGTTTAATAGCCTTCAATTACTCCCTTAGATTAGCTTCCTTGTTGTTTGAGAGACTTCCTATACTTGTTGATAGTTCGTTTGCAAGCTGTCCTACTTAAACCTCTAAGTTATGAATGGAAAAGATATAATTCTTTACTATTTGATCAAATTTAGCTTCCATCCTTTTTTGACCTTTATTTTGACTAGTAAACTTGGAGATCAACACAACCATCGACTTATCCGTTTTTTACTCTAAGGATCTAAGTCTATTTTATTAAAAAACCCTTGACCCTTGTGCTCTCATGTTGTTTCCTGCATAAATAATACAAAAAGAAATTTAGGTATTTTTTCAACTTGAATTATATGTATTAGAGTAAAGATTATTACCCGAACATCCTTTTTGTGCCCGTATACAATTCACTATATCCATACCATTAATGTCCATTATGAAATAATCAGCTATCCCATAGCTATTTTGCTTACATAGTTCATATTTATATTGCATCGCCTTTACTAAGGTGGAAGAGGTGGCCTATAAGTTAATTAATTGCTTGGTAAGGCCTATTATTTGTGCTTGCAGAGATATCACCAAATTTATGTCTATCACTCTCTTTTGCTCTTTAAAAGTTTGATGCTTACTCCTCTTTGTTGTCTACAAGTAACTATTATTTGCTATTTCTTCTAATACGTCATATGCAAGATCAATCGTGTTCCTCATTAGAGAACCTCCAGTTGTTGCGTGTGTAAGTTCTCTTGTATGTTGATTCACTTCATTATAGAATATTTGGAGTAAGAATTTCCTTCAATAACTTATGATGCCGGTAGTTTCTTTGTAGCTCTTTAAGCTGCTCTCATGTTTTGTATAGAGAATCTCTATTACTTGTTGAAAATTAGTGATATTTTTTATAATTCTAGTGGTCTTCATTAGTGAAAAGTACTTGGATAAGAAAGCTTGCATTAACTACTTTCATTTCATCACATTCTCCAAATTGATATGATTTAACCATATCTTAACTTAATCTTTTAATATGAATGGAAACAACTTTTTCTTTGCAACATCTTCTAATAGCCTATTGCACCCAAACATGTCACAAACTTCTAAAAAATTCACTAGATGTACTTTGGGATCTTTGTTAATTAAACCATAAAACTACACATTGGTTTGTAGCATGTTTAACAATGTCGATTTAATCTCGAAATTGTTGACGTGAACCGGAGGTCTGGTAATTCGTTGTTGATTAGCATTAAAACCAAGTATCATAAAATTCATGAAAGTCCTTTAATTTCCTCAGTGCTCTCTTTAATTAGCCATGGTTCTTTCTATGGCTTCTTGTCGCTTCACTCATCTTATCTCCCTCTCTTGTTTCATAATATTCAAAATCTCATCATCGATTATTTTGCTTGAACTTCTTGTAATCTTAATAGTTACGCACCTGCAATTACACAAGAAAAATTATCAATTCTTCAAATCTAAATTACTCAAATTAAACAAGATGTTAAAATTATTAATCTCTGACAATGACATTAAAAACTTGTTTACTAATTTTATACTATACCACAAGTATATTATAATTTTGTAGTATAACCAATGTTGTCTCATATGGATTAAGATTAGTTAAATAATAACTTGAATTATTCTTTGTTTAAGGCACACAATAAAATGGAAATAACTTAAATTAGATTAAATGAAAACAATTTAGCAATTTAACAATCAAAGATGCTGTAAACTTGAGAAATCAAAGATAAACACTAGGAACTACTTTTATCTTTATTTTGCCTCTCTCTTCCTTTATTGATTCAATTATATTTGACCAAAGATAAACACTAGGAATTACTTCTCAAGATTTAACTAAGTGTACTTAATCGAATTAGATATGAATTGAATTATAATCTTTCAATCTCTCAAAGTTGTTCCTAACTATCCAACTAGTTATAAAGCAATTCTATATGTAATTAATCAATTAATTAAGATCTCTCTTTAAATAAATAATAACCTAATGTTTATAGGTTTATTAGAGGACTAACTCTTGTTGTGCAATCTAACACTAATGTCCTAATCTAATCTCTCAATTCAAATTAAGAATTAAGTACAATAAACATCATAAACACATTGAATTAAATCAATACAATAAGAGTTTAACAAAATAATTCAAAAGTAGTTTTTATAGAAATTTTAACTATCCATAATATAAATAAGCCCCCAATAATTAGATTCACCATACAAAAAGGTAGAACAAAAAAGAAAATAAGAAAATAGATGAATCTTGGTGATCTTTTTCCTTTAACTCTTGTGCATAAAATCTAGAAAATTGGCTTGATCTTGATGAACTCTTTATTTGATCTTCTTTTCTCTTGTTAGTAGCCTCCAATCCCTACATATTTTTGTGTTTTTTATCCTTCTTAAGCCCTTAGAGATGGCTCTTAGGATTTTTTAAGTAATCTTAAGTCCCAAAATACTTTAAAAACCTTGGAAAGAAGTGGTGGTTATTCCTACTATTTTGTTAAAAATAATATGTCTTATACTATTTTGAAATTTTTATTTTAATGTCTATATTAGA